>JANIIK010000777.1:142549-191737 GCA_027704905.1 Muraenolepis orangiensis
ATTGGTGATGGAGTTTGTGTGGGGGTCAGGACCAGTGCTTTTAGTCATACACACATCCAACATTGAGTGCCTATATTCGGATTGGAGATGGACTGTGTGGGGGTCAGGACAAGTGCTCATAGTCATACACTTTTCCGACATTGTGTGCCTATATTCGGATTGGAGATGGAGTGTGTGTGGGGGTGAGGACCAGTGCTTTTAGTCAAACATTCATCCGACATTGTGTGCCTATATTCGGATTGGAGATTGAGTGTGTGTGGGGGTGAGGACCAGTGCTTGTAGTCAAACAGTCATCCGACATTGTGTGCCTATATTCGGATTGGAGATGGAGTGTGTGTGGGGGTCAGGACCAGTGCTTTTAGTCATACACACATCAGAAATTGAGTGCCTATTTTCGGATTGGAGATGGAGTGTGTGTGGGGGTGGGGACCAGTGTTTTTAGTCAAACATTCATACGACATTGTGTGCTTATATTCGGATTGGAGATTGAGTGTGTGTGGGGTCGGGACCAGTGCTCATAGTCATACACTCATCAGACATTGTGTGCCAATATTCGGATTGGAAATTGAGTGTGTGTTGGGGTCAGGACCAGTGCTTTTGGTCAAACATTCATCCGATATTGTGTGCCTCTGTCTGGATGGGAGATGTAGTGTGTGTGGGTCAGTACCAGTGCTTTTAGTCAATCACTCATCCGACAGTGTGTGCCCATATTCGGATTGGAGATGGAGTGTGTGTGGGGGTGAGGACCAGTGCTTTTAGTCATACAATCTTCCGACATTGAGTGCCTATATTCGGATTGGAGATGGAGTGTGTGTTGGGTCAGGACCAGTGCTCATAGTCATACAATCATCCGACATTGAGTGCCTATATTCGGATTGGAGATGGAGTGTGTGGGGGTCAGGACCAGTGCTCATTGTCATACACTTATCCAACATTGTGTGCCTATATTCGGATTGGAGATGGAGTGTGTGGGGGTCAGGACCAGTGCTAATAGTCATACACTTATCCGACATTGTGTGCCTATATTCGGATTGGAGATGGAGTGTGTGTGGGGGTGAGGACCAGTGCTCATAGTCATACACTTTTCCGATATTGTGTGCCTATATTCGGATTGGAGATGGAGTGTGTGTGGGGGTGAGGACCAGTGCTTTTAGTCAAACATTCATCCGACATTGTGTGCCTATATTCGGATTGGAGATTGAGTGTGTGTGGGGGTGAGGACCAGTGCTTGTAGTCAAACATTCATCCGACATTGTGTGCCTATATTCGGATTGGAGATTGAGTGTGTGTGGGGGTGAGGACCAGTGCTTGTAGTCAAACATTCATCCGACATTGTGTGCCTATATTCGGATTCGAGATGGAGTGTGTGTGGGGGTGAGGACCAGTGCTTTTAGTCAAACATTCATCCGACATTGTGTAACTATATTCGGATTGGCGATTGAGTGTGTGTGGGGGTGAGGACCAGTGCTTGTAGTCAAACATTCATCCGACATTGTGTGCCTATATTCGGATTGGAGATGAAGTGTGTGTGGGGGTCAGGACCAGTGCTTTTAGTCATACACACATCCGACATTGTGTGCCTATATTCGGATTGGGGATGGAGTGTGTGTGGGGGTCAGGACCAGTGCTTTTAGTCATACACACATCCAACATTGTGTGCCTATATTCGGAATGGAGAAGGAGTGTGTGTGGGTCAGGACCAGTGCTAATTGTCATACACTTATCCGACATTGAGTGCCTATATTCGGATTGGAGAATGAGTGTTTGTGGGGGTCAGGACCAGTGCATTTAGTCAAACATTCATCCGACATTGAGTGCCTATATTCGGATTGGAGATGGAATGTGTGTGGTTCAGGAACAGTGCTCATAGTCATACACTTATCCGACATTGAGTGCTTATTTTCTGATGGGAAATGGAGTGTGTGTGGGGGTCAGTACCAGTGCCTTTAGTCAAACACTCATCCGACAGTTTGTGCCCATATTCGGATTGGAGATGGACTGTGTGTGGGGGTGAGGACCAGTGCTTTTAGTCTTACAATCATCCGACATTGAGTGCCTATATTCGGATTGGAGATGGAGTGTGTGTGGGGTCAGGACCAGTGCTCATAGTCATACACTCATCTGACATTGTGTGGCTATATTCGGATTGGAGATGGAGTTTGTGTGGGGGTGAGGACCAGTGCTTTTATTCAAACATTCATCCCACATTGTGTGCCTATATTCGGATTGGTGATGGAGTTTGTGTGGGGGTCAGGACCAGTGCTTTTAGTCATACACACATCCAACATTGAGTGCCTATATTCGGATTGGAGATGGACTGTGTGGGGGTCAGGACAAGTGCTCATAGTCATACACTTTTCCGACATTGTGTGCCTATATTCGGATTGGAGATGGAGTGTGTGTGGGGGTGAGGACCAGTGCTTTTAGTCAAACATTCATCCGACATTGTGTGCCTATATTCGGATTGGAGATTGAGTGTGTGTGGGGGTGAGGACCAGTGCTTGTAGTCAAACAGTCATCCGACATTGTGTGCCTATATTCGGATTGGAGATGGAGTGTGTGTGGGGGTCAGGACCAGTGCTTTTAGTCATACACACATCAGAAATTGAGTGCCTATTTTCGGATTGGAGATGGAGTGTGTGTGGGGGTGGGGACCAGTGTTTTTAGTCAAACATTCATACGACATTGTGTGCTTATATTCGGATTGGAGATTGAGTGTGTGTGGGGTCGGGACCAGTGCTCATAGTCATGCACTCATCAGACATTGTGTGCCAATATTCGGATTGGAAATTGAGTGTGTGTTGGGGTCAGGACCAGTGCTTTTGGTCAAACATTCATCTGATATTGTGTGCCTCTGTCTGGATGGGAGATGTAGTGTGTGTGGGTCAGTACCAGTGCTTTTAGTCAATCACTCATCCGACAGTGTGTGCCCATATTCGGATTGGAGATGGAGTGTGTCTGGGGGTGAGGACCAGTGCTTTTAGTCATACAATCTTCCGACATTGAGTGCCTATATTCGGATTGGAGATGGAGTGTGTGTTGGGTCAGGACCAGTGCTCATAGTCATACAATCATCCGACATTGAGTGCCTATATTCGGATTGGAGATGGAGTGTGTGGGGGTCAGGACCAGTGCTCATTGTCATACACTTATCCAACATTGTGTGCCTATATTCGGATTGGAGATGGAGTGTGTGGGGGTCAGGACCAGTGCTAATAGTCATACACTTATCCGACATTGTGTGCCTATATTCGGATTGGAGATGGAGTGTGTGTGGGGGTGAGGACCAGTGCTCATAGTCATACACTTTTCCGACATTGTGTGCCTATATTCGGATTGGAGATGGAGTGTGTGTGGGGGTGAGGACCAGTGCTTTCAGTCAAACATTCATCCGACATTGTGTGCCTATATTCGGATTGGAGATTGAGTGTGTGTGGGGGTGAGGACCAGTGCTTGTAGTCAAACATTCATCCGACATTGTGTGCCTATATTCGGATTGGAGATGGAGTGTGTGTGGGGGTGAGGACCAGTGCTTTTAGTCAAACATTCATCCGACATTGTGTAACTATATTCGGATTGGCGATTGAGTGTGTGTGGGGGTGAGGACCAGTGCTTGTAGTCAAACATTCATCCGACATTGTGTGCCTATATTCGGATTGGAGATGAAGTGTGTGTGGGGGTCAGGACCAGTGCTTTTAGTCATACACACATCCGACATTGTGTGCCTATATTCGGATTGGGGATGGAGTGTGTGTGGGGGTCAGGACCAGTGCTTTTAGTCATACACACATCCAACATTGAGTGCCTATATTCGGATTGGAGATGGACAGTGTGGGGGTCAGGACCAGTGCTCATAGTCATACACTTTTCCGACATTGTGTGCCTATATTCGGATTGGAGATGGAGTGTGGGTGGGGGTCAGGACCAGTGCTTTTAGTCATACACACATCCGAAATTGAGTGCCTATTTTCGGATTGGAGATGGAGTGTGTGGGGGTCAGGGCCAGTGCTCATAGTCATACACTTATCCAACATTGTGTGCCTATATTCGGATTGGAGAGGGAGTGTGTGTGGGGGTCAGGACCAGTGCTTTTAGTCAAACATACATCAGACATTGTGTGCCTATATTCGGATTGGAGGTTGAGTGTGTGGGGGTCAGGACCAGTGCTCATAGTCATACACTTATCCGACATTGAGTGCCTATTTTTGGATGGGAGATGGAGTGTGTGTGGGGGTCAGGACCAGTGCTCATAGTCATACACTTATCCGACATTGTGTGCTTATATTCCGATTGGAGATGGAGTTTGTGTGGGGGTGAGGACCAGTGCTTTAAGTTAAACATTCATCCGACAATGTGTGCCTATATTCGGATTGGAGTTGGAGTGTGTGTGGGGGTCAGGACCAGTGCTTTTAGTCATACACACATCCAACATTGAGTGCCTATATTTGGATTGGAGATGGACTGTGTGGGGGTCAGGACAAGTGCTCATAGTCATACACTTTTCCGACATTGTGTGCCCATATTCGGATTGGAGATGGAGTGTGTGTGGGGGTGAGGACCAGTGCTTTTAGTCATACAATCGTCCGACATTGAGTGCCTATATTCGGATTGGAGATGGAGTGTGTGTGGGTCAGTACCAGTGCTCATAGTCATACACTCATCCGACATTGTGTGGCTATATTTGGATTGGAGATGGAGTGTGTGTGGGGGTGAGGACCAAAGCTTTTAGTCAAACATTCATCCGACATTGTGTGCCTATATTCGGATTGGAGATGGAGTGTGGGTGGGGGTCAGGACCAGTGCTTTTAGTCATACACACATCCGAAATTGAGTGCCTATTTTCGGATTGGAGATGGAGTGTGTGGGGGTCAGGGCCAGTGCTCATAGTCATACACTTATCCAACATTGTGTGCCTATATTCGGATTGGAGAGGGAGTGTGTGTGGGGGTCAGGACCAGTGCTTTTAGTCAAACACACATCAGACATTGTGTGCCTATATTCGGATTGGAGGTTGAGTGTGTGGGGGTCAGGACCAGTGCTCATAGTCATACACTTATCCGACATTGAGTGCCTATTTTTGGATGGGAGATGGAGTGTGTGTGGGGGTCAGGACCAGTGCTCATAGTCATACACTTATCCGACATTGTGTGCTTATATTCCGATTGGAGATGGAGTTTGTGTGGGGGTGAGGACCAGTGCTTTTAGTTAAACATTCATCCGACAATGTGTGCCTATATTCGGATTGGAGTTGGAGTGTGTGTGGGGGTCAGGACCAGTGCTTTTAGTCATACACACATCCAACATTGTGTGCCTATATTTGGATTGGAGATGGACTGTGTGGGGGTCAGGACCAGTGCTCATAGTCATACACTTTTCCGACATTGTGTGCCAATATTCGGATTGGAGATGGAGTGTGTGTGGGGGTGAGGACCAGTGCTTTTAGTCATACAATCGTCCGACATTGAGTGCCTATATTCGGATTGGAGATGGAGTGTGTGTGGGTCAGTACCAGTGCTCATAGTCATACACTCATCCGACATTGTGTGGCTATATTTGGATTGGAGATGGAGTGTGTGTGGGGGTGAGGACCAAAGCTTTTAGTCAAACATTCATCCGACATTGTGTGCCTATATTCGGATTGGAGATTGAGTGTGTGTGGGGGTGAGGACCAGTGCTTGTAGTCAAACATTCATCCGACATTGTGTGCCTATATTCGGATTGGAGAATGAGTGTTTGTGGGGGTCAGGACCAGTGCATTTCATTAAACATTCATCCGACATTGAGTGCCTATATTCGGATTGGAGATGGACTGTGTGGGGGTCAAGACCAGTGCTCATAGTCATACACTTTTCCGACATTGTGTGCCTATATTCGGATTGGAGATGGAGTGTGGGTGGGGGTCAGGACCAGTGCTTTTAGTCATACACACATCCGAAATTGAGTGCCTATTTTCGGATTGGAGATGGAGTGTGTGGGGGTCAGGGCCAGTGCTCATAGTCATAAACTTATCCAACATTGTGTGCCTATATTCGGATTGGAGAGGGAGTGTGTGTGGGGGTCAGGACCAGTGCTTTTAGTCATACACACATCCGACATTGTGTGCCTATATTCGGATTGGAGATGGTGTGTGTGGGGGTCAGGACCAGTGCTCATAGTCATACACTTTTCCGACATTGTGTGCCTATATTCGGATTGGAGATGGAGTGCGTGTGGGGGTGAGGACCAGTGCTTTTAGTCAAACATTCATCCGACATTGTGTGCCTATATTCGGATTGGAGATTGAGTGTGTGTGGGGGTGAGGACCAGTGCTTGTAGTAAAACATTCATCCGACATTGTGTGCCTATATTCGGAATGGAGATGGAGTGTGTGGGGGTCAGGACCAGTGCTAATTGTCATACACTTATCCGACATTGAGTGCCTATTTCGGATGGGAGATGGAGTGTGTGTGGGAGTCAGGACCAGTGCTTTTAGTCAAACATACATCCGACATTGTGTGCCTATATTCGGATTGGAGATGGAGTGTGTGTGGGGGTGAGGACCAGTGCTTGTAGTCAAACATTCATCCGACATTGTGTGCCTATATTCGGATTGGAGATGGAGTGTGTGTGGGGGTCAGGACCAGTGCTTTTAGTCATACACACATCCGACATTGAGTGCCTATTTTCGGATTGGAGCTGGAGTGTGTGTGGGGTTCAGGACCAGTGCTTTTTGTCAAACATTCATCCGACATTGAGTGCCTATATTCGGATTGGAGATGGAGTGTGTGGGGGTCAGGACCAGTGCTCATAGTCATACACTTATCCGACATTGAGTGCCTATTTTTGGATGGGAGATGGAGTATGTGTGGGGGTCAGGACCAGTGCTTTTAGTCAAACATATATCCGGAATTGTGTGCCTATATTCGGATTGGAGATTGAGTGTGTGGGGGTCAGGACCAGTGCTCCTAGTCATTCACTTATCCGACATTGTGTGCGTATATTCAGAATGGAGATGGAGTGTGTGTGGGGGTGAGGACCAGTGCTTTAATAAAACATTCATCCGACATTGTGTGCCTTTATTGGGATTGGAGCTGGAGTGTGTGTGGGGGTCAGGACCAGTGCTTTTTGTCAAACATTCATCCGACATTGAGTGCCTATTTTCGGATTGGAGATGGAGTGTGTGGGGGTCAAGACCAGTTCTCATAGTCATACACTTATCAGATATTGTGTGCCTATATTCAGATTGGAGATGGAGTGTGTGTGGGGATCAGGACCAGTGCTCATAGTCAAACATTCTTCCGACATTGAGTGCCTATTTTCGGATTGGAGATGGATTGTGTGGGGGTCAGGACCAGTTCTCATAGTCATACACTTATCCGATATTGTGTGCCTATATTCGGATTGGAAATGGAGTGTGTGTGGGGGTGGGGACCAGTGCTTTTTGTCAAACATTCATACGACATTGTGTGCTTATATTCGGATTAGAGATGGAGTGTGTGTGGGGTCGGGACCAGTGCTCATAGTCATACACTCATCCGACATTGTGTGCCAGTATTCGGATTGGAGATGGAGTGTGTGTTGAGGTCAGGACCAGTGCTTTTGGTCAAACATTCATCCGATATTGTGTGCCTCTGTCTGGATGGGAGATGTAGTGTGTGTGGGGGTCAGTTCCAGTGCTTTTAGTCAAACACTCATCCGACAGTGTGTGCCCATATTCGGATTGGAGATGGAGTTTGTCTGGGGGTGAGGACCAGTGCTTTTAGTCATAAAATCATCCGACATTGAGTGCCTATATTCGGATTGGAGATGGAGTGTGTGTGGGTCAGTACCAGTGCTCATAGTCATACACTCATCCGACATTGTGTGGCTATATTTGGATTGAAGATGGAGTGTGTGTGGGGGTGAGGACCAGTGCTTTTAGTCAAACATTCATCCGACATTGTGTGCCTATTTTCGGATTGGAGATTGAGTGTGTGTGGGGGTGAGGACCAGTGCTTGCAGTCAAACATTCATCCGACATTGTGTGCCTATATTCGGATTGGAGATGGAGTGTGTGTGGGGGTCAGGACCAGTGCTTTTAGTCATACACACATCCGACATTGAGTGCCTTTTTTCGGATTGGAGATGGAGTGTGTGGGGGTCAGGACCAGTGCTAACAGTCATACACTTATCCGACATTGTGTGCCTATATTCGGATTGGAGAATGAGTGTTTGTGGGGGTCAGGACCAGTGCATTTAGTCAAACATTCATCCGACATTGAGTGCCTATATTCGGATTGGAGATGGAGTGTGTGTGGTGTCAGGACCAGTTCTCATAGTCTTACACTTATCCGACATTGTGTGCCAATATTCGGATTGGAGATGGAATGTGTGTTGGTCAGGAACAGTGCTCATAGTCATACACTTATCCGACATTGAGTGCTTATTTTCGGATGGGAAATGGAGTGTGTGTGGGGGTCAGTACCAGTGCTTTTAGTCAAACACTCATCCGACAGTTTGTACCCATATTCGGATTGGAGATGGAATGTGTGTGGGGGTGAGGACCAGTGCTTTTGGTCTTACAATCATCCGACATTGAGTGCCTATATTCGGATTGGAGATGGAGTGTGTGAGGGGTCAGAACCAGTGTTCATAGTCATACACTCATCTGACATTGTGTGGCTATATTCGGATTGGAGATGGAGTTTGTGTGGGGGTGAGGACCAGTGCTTTTATTCAAACATTCATCCGACATTGTGTGCCTATATTCGGATTGGTGATGGAGTGTGTGTGGGGGTCAGGACCAGTGCTATTAGTCATACACACATCCGACATTGAGTGCCTATTTTCGGATTGGAGATGGAGTGTGTGGGGGTCAGGACCAGTGCTCATTGTCATACACTTATCCAACATTGTGTGCCTATATTCGGATTGGAGATGGAGTGTGTGGGGGTCAGGACCAGTGCTCATAGTCATACACTTATCTGACATTGTGTGCTTATATTCCGATTGGAGATGGAGTTTGTGTGGGGGTGAGGACCAGTGCTTTTAGTTAAACATTCATCCGACAATGTGTGCCTATATTCAGATTGGAGTTGGAGTGTGTGTGGGGGTCAGGACCAGTGCTTTTAGTCATACACACATCCAACATTGAGTGCCTATATTCGGATTGGAGATGGACTGTGTGGGGGTCAGGACAAGTGCTCATAGTCATACACTTTTCCGACATTGTGTGCCTATATTCGGATTGGAGATGGAGTGTGTGTGGGGGTGAGGACCAGTGCTTTTAGTCAAACATTCATCCGACATTGTGTGCCTATATTCGGATTGGAGAATGAGTGTGTGTGGGGGTGAGGACCAGTGCTTGTAGTCAGACATTCATCCGACATTGTGTGCCTATATTCGGATTGGAGATGGAGTGTGTGTGGGGGTCAGGACCAGTGCTTTTAGTCATACACACATCCGAAATTGAGTGCCTATTTTCAGATTGGAGATGGAGTGTGTGTGGGGGTCAGGACCAGTGCTCATAGTCAAACACTCATCCGACATTGAGTGCCTATTTTCGGATTGGAGCTGGAGTGTGTGTGGGGTTCAGGACCAGTGCTTTTGGTCAAACATTCATCCGATATTGTGTGCTTCTGTCTGGATGGGAGATGTAGTGTGTGTGGGGATCAGTACCAGTGCTTTTAGTCAAACACTCATCCGACATTGTGTGCCTATATTCGGATTGGAGATGGAGTGTGTGTGGGTTCGGGACCAGTGCTCATAGTCAAACATTCATCCGACATTGAGTGCCTATTTTCAGATTGGAGATTGAGTGTGTATGGGGGTGAGGACCAGTGCTTGTAGTCAAACATTCATCCGACATTGTCTGCATATGTTCGGATTGGAGATGGAGTGTGTGTGGGGTCAGGACCAGTGCTCATAGTCATACACTCATCCGACATTGAGTGCCTCTATTCGGATTGGAGATGGAGCGTGTGTGGGTCAGTACCAGTTCTCATAGTCATAGACTCATCCGACATTGTGTGGCTATATTCGGATTGGATATGGAGTGTGTGTGGGGTTGAGGACCTGTGCTTTTAGTCAAATATTCATCCGACATTGTGTGCCTATATTCGGATTGGAGATGGAGTGTGTTTGGGGGTGAGGACCAGTGCTTGTAGCCAAACATTCATCCGACATTGTGTGTCTATAGACGGATTGGAGATGGAGTATGTGTGGGGGTCTGGACCAGTGCTTTTAGTCATACAAATATCCGACATTGAGTGCCTATTTTCGGATTGGAGATGGAGTTTGTGGGGGTCAGGACCAGTACTCATAGTCATACACTTTTCCGACATTGTGTGCCTATATTTGGATTGGAGATGGAGTGTGTGTGGGGGTGAGGACCAGTGCTTTTAGTCAAACATTCATCTGACATTGTGTGCCTATATTCGGATTGGAGATTGAGTGTGTGTGGGGGTGAGGACCAGTGCTTTTATTCAAACATTCATCCGACATTGTGTGCCTATATTCAGATTGTTGATGGAGTGTGTGTGGGGGACAGGACCAGTGCTTTTAGTCATACACACATCCGACAATGTGTGCCTATATTCAGATTGGAGATGGAGTGTGTGTGGGGGTGAGGACCAGTGCTTTTAGTCAAACATTCATCCGACATTGTGTGCCTATATTCGGATTGGAGATTGAGTGTGTGTGGGGGTGAGGACCAGTGCTTGTAGTCAAACATTCATCCGACATTGTGTGCCTATATTCGGATTGGAGATGGAGTGTGTGTGGGGGTCAGGACCAGTGCTTTTAGTCATACACACATCCGAAATTGAGTGCCTATTTTCGGATTGGAGATGGAGTGTGTGTGGGGGTGGGGACCAGTGTTTTTAGTCAAACATTCATACGACATTGTGTGCTTATATTCGGATTGGAGATTGAGTGTGTGTGGGGTCGGGACCAGTGCTCATAGTCATACACTCATCAGACATTGTGTGCCAATATTCGGATTGGAAATTGAGTGTGTGTTGGGGTCAGGACCAGTGCTTTTGGTCAAACATTCATCCGATATTGTGTGCCTCTGTCTGGATGGGAGATGTAGTGTGTGTGGGTCAGTACCAGTGCTTTTAGTCAATCACTCATCCGACAGTGTGTGCCCATATTCGGATTGGAGATGGAGTGTGTGTGGTGGTGAGGACCAGTGCTTTTATTCATACAATCTTCCGACATTGAGTGCCTATATTCGGATTGGAGATGGAGTGTGTGTTGGGTCAGGACCAGTGCTCATAGTCATACAATCATCCGACATTGAGTGCCTATATTCGGATTGGAGATGGAGTGTGTGGGGGTCAGGACCAGTGCTCATTGTCATACACTTATCCAACATTGTGTGCCTATATTCGGATTGGAGATGGAGTGTGTGGGGGTCAGGACCAGTGCTAATAGTCATACACTTATCCGACATTGTGTGCCTATATTCGGATTGGAGATGGAGTGTGGGTGGGGGTAAGGACCAGTGCTCATAGTCATACACTTTTCCGACATTGTGTGCCTATATTCGGATTGGAGATGGAGTGTGTGTGGGGGTGAGGACCAGTGCTTTTAGTCAAACATTCATCCGACATTGTGTGCCTATATTCGGATTGGAGATTGAGTGTGTGTGGGGGTGAGGACCAGTGCTTGTAGTCAAACATTCATCCGACATTGTGTGCCTATATTCGGATTGGAGATGGAGTGTGTGTGGGGGTCAGGACCTGTGCTTTTAGTCATACACACATCCGAAATTGAGTGCCTATTTTCGGATTGGAGATGGAGTGTGTGTGGGGGTGGGGACCAGTGTTTTTAGTCAAACATTCATCCGACATTGTGTGCTTATATTCGGATTGGAGATTGAGTGTGTGTGGGGTCGGGACCAGTGCTCATAGTCATACACTCATCCGACATTGTGTGCCAATATTCGGATTGGAAATTGAGTGTGTGTTGGGGTCAGGACCAGTGCTTTTGGTCAAACATTCATCCGATATTGTGTGCCTCTGTCTGGATGGGAGATGTAGTGTGTGTGGGTCAGTACCAGTGCTTTTAGTCAATCACTCATCCGACAGTGTGTGCCCATATTCGGATTGGAGATGGAGTGTGTGTGGGGGTGAGGACCAGTGCTTTTAGTCATACAATCTTCCGACATTGAGTGCCTATATTCGGATTGGAGATGGAGTGTGTGTTGGGTCAGGACCAGTGCTCATAGTCATACAATCATCCGACATTGAGTGCCTATATTCGGATTGGAGATGGAGTGTGTGGGGGTCAGGACCAGTGCTCATTGTCATACACTTATCCAACATTGTGTGCCTATATTCGGATTGGAGATGGAGTGTGTGGGGGTCAGGACCAGTGCTAATAGTCATACACTTATCCGACATTGTGTGCTTATATTCCGATTGGAGATGGAGTTTGTGTGGGGGTGAGGACCAGTGCTTTTAGTTAAACATTCATCCGACAATGTGTGCCTATATTCAGATTGGAGTTGGAGTTTGTGTGGGGGTCAGGACCAGTGCTTTTAGTCATACACACATCCAACATTGAGTGCCTATATTCGGATTGGAGATGGACTGTGTGGGGGTGAGGACCAAAGCTTTTAGTCAAACATTCATCCGACATTGTGTGCCTATATTCGGATTGGAGATTGAGTGTGTGTGGGGGTGAGGACCAGTGCTTGTAGTCAAACATTCATCCGACATTGTGTGCCTATATTCGGATTGGAGATGGAGTGTGTGTGGGGGTCATGACCAGTGCTTTTAGTCATACACACATCCGAAATTGAGTGCCTATTTTCGGATTGGAGATGGAGTGTGTGGGGGTCAGTGCCAGTGCTCATAGTCATACACTTATCCAACATTGTGTGCCTATATTCGGATTGGAGAGGGAGTGTGTGTGGGAGTCAGGACCAGTGCTTTAGTCAAACATTCATCCGACATTGTGTGCCTATATTCGGATTGGAGATGGAGTGTGTGTGGGGGTCAGGACCAGTGCTCATTGTCATACAGTTATCCGACATTGTGTGCCTATATTCGGATTGGAGAATGAGTGTTTGTGGGGGTCAGTACCAGTGCATTTAATTAAACATTCATCCGACATTGAGTGCCTATATTCGGATTGGAGATGGACTGTGTGGGGGTCAGGACCAGTGCTCATAGTCATACACTTTTCCGACATTGTGTGCCTATATTCGGATTGGAGATGGAGTGTGGGTGGGGGTCAGGACCAGTGCTTTTAGTCATACACACATCCGAAATTGAGTGCCTATTTTCGGATTGGAGATGGAGTGTGTGGGGGTCAGGGCCAGTGCTCATAGTCATAAACTTATCCAACATTGTGTGCCTATATTCGGATTGGAGAGGGAGTGTGTGTGGGGGTCAGGACCAGTGCTTTTAGTCATACACACATCCGACATTGTGTGCCTATATTCGGATTGGAGATGGAGTGTGTGGGGGTCAGGACCAGTGCCCATAGTCATACACTTTTCCGACATTGTGTGCCTATATTCGGATTGGAGATGGAGTGCGTGTGGGGGTGAGGACCAGTGCTTTTAGTCAAACATTCATCCGACATTGTGTGCCTATATTCGGATTGGAGATTGAGTGTGTGTGGGGGTGAGGACCAGTGCTTGTAGTAAAACATTCATCCGACATTGTGTGCATATGTTTGGATTGGAGATGGAGTGTGTGTGGGGGTCAGGACCAGTGCTTTTAGTCATAAAAATATCCGACATTGAGTGCCTATTTTCGGTTTGGAGATGGAGTGTGTGGTGGTCAGGGCCAGTGCTCATAGTCATACACTTATCCAACATTGTGTGCCTATATTCGGATTGGAGATGGAGTGTGTGTGGGGGTGAGGACCAGTGCTTTTAGTCAAACATTCATCCGACATTGTGTGGCTATATTTGGATTGGAGATTGAGTGTGTGTGGGGGTGAGGACCAGTGCTTTTAGTCAAACATTCATCCGACATTGTGTAACTATATTCGGATTGGCGATTGAGTGTGTGTGGGGGTGAGGACCAGTGCTTGTAGTCAAACATTCATCCGACATTGTGTGCCTATATTCGGATTGGAGATGAAGTGTGTGTGGGGGTCAGGACCAGTGCTTTTAGTCATACACACATCCAACATTGTGTGCCTATATTCGGAATGGAGATGGAGTGTGTGTGGGTCAGGACCAGTGCTAATTGTCATACACTTATCCGACATTGAGTGCCTATTTCGAATGGGAGATGGAGTGAGTGTGGGAGTCAGGACCAGTGCTTTTAGTCAAACATACATCCGACATTGTGTGCCTATATTCGGATTGGAGATGGAGTGTGTGGGGGTCAGGACCAGTGCTCATAGTCATACACTTATCCGACATTGTGTGCCTATATTCGGATTGGAGAATGAGTGTTTGTGGGGGTTAGGACCAGTGCATTTAGTCAAACATTCATCCGACATTGAGTGCCTATATTCGGATTGGAGATGGAGTGTGTGTGGTGTCAGGACCAGTTCTCATAGTCTTAAACTTATCCGACATTGTGTGCCAATATTCGGATTGGAGATGGAATGTGTGTGGTTCAGGAACAGTGCTCATAGTCATACACTTATCCGACATTGAGTGCTTATTTTCTGATGGGAAATGGAGTGTGTGTGGGGGTCAGTACCAGTGCCTTTAGTCAAACACTCATCCGACAGTTTGTGCCCATATTCGGATTGGAGATGGAGTGTGTGTGGGGTCAGGACCAGTGCTCATAGTCATACACTCATCTGACTTTGTGTGGCTATATTCGGATTGGAGATGGAGTTTGTGTGGGGGTGAGGACCAGTGCTTTTATTCAAACATTCATCCCACATTGTGTGCCTATATTCGGATTGGTGATGGAGTGTGTGTGGGGGTCAGGACCAGTGCTTTTAGTAATACACACATCCGACATTGAGTACCTATTTTCGGATTGGAGATGGAGTGTGTGGGGGTCAGGACCAGTGCTCATTGTCATACACTTATCCAACATTGTGTGCCTATATTCGGATTGGAGATGGAGTGTGTGGGGGTCAGGACCAGTGCTCATAGTCATACACTTATCCGACATTGTGTGCTTATATTCTGATTGGAGTTGGAGTTTGTGTGGGGGTGAGGACCAGTGCTTTTAGTTAAACATTCATCCGACAATGTGTGCCTATATTCGGATTGGAGTTGGAGTGTGTGTGGGGGTCAGGACCAGTGCTTTTAGTCATACACACATCCAACATTGAGTGCCTATATTCGGATTGGAGATGGACAGTGTGGGGGTCAGGACCAGTGCTCATAGTCATACACTTTTCCGACATTGTGTGCCTATATTCGGATTGGAGATGGAGTGTGGGTGGGGGTCAGGACCAGTGCTTTTAGTCATACACACATCCGAAATTGAGTGCCTATTTTCGGATTGGAGATGGAGTGTGTGGGGGTCAGGGCCAGTGCTCATAGTCATACACTTATCCAACATTGTGTGCCTATATTCGGATTGGAGAGGGAGTGTGTGTGGGGGTCAGGACCAGTGCTTTTAGTCAAACATACATCAGACATTGTGTGCCTATATTCGGATTGGAGGTTGAGTGTGTGGGGGTCAGGACCAGTGCTCATAGTCATACACTTATCCGACATTGAGTGCCTATTTTGGATGGGAGATGGAGTGTGTGTGGGGGTCAGGACCAGTGCTCATAGTCATACACTTATCCGACATTGTGTGCTTATATTCCGATTGGAGATGGAGTTTGTGTGGGGGTGAGGACCAGTGCTTTAGTTAAACATTCATCCGACAATGTGTGCCTATATTCGGATTGGAGTTGGAGTGTGTGTGGGGGTCAGGACCAGTGCTTTTAGTCATACACACATCCGACATTGAGTGCCTATATTTGGATTGGAGATGGACTGTGTGGGGGTCAGGACCAGTGCTCATAGTCATACACTTTTCCGACATTGTGTGCCCATATTCGGATTGGAGATGGAGTGTGTGTGGGGGTGAGGACCAGTGCTTTTAGTCATACAATCGTCCGACATTGAGTGCCTATATTCGGATTGGAGATGGAGTGTGTGTGGGTCAGTACCAGTGCTCATAGTCATACACTCATCCGACATTGTGTGGCTATATTTGGATTGGAGATGGAGTGTGTGTGGGGGTGAGGACCAAGCTTTTAGTCAAACATTCATCCGACATTGTGTGCCTATATTCGGATTGGAGATGGAGTGTGTGTGGGGGTGAGGACCAGTGCTTGTAGTCAAACATTCATCCGACATTGTGTGCCTATATTCGGATTGGAGATGAGTGTTTGTGGGGGTCAGGACCAGTGCATTTAATTAAACATTCATCCGACATTGAGTGCCTATATTCGGATTGGAGATGGACTGTGTGGGGGTCAAGACCAGTGCTCATAGTCATACACTTTTCCGACATTGTGTGCCTATATTCGGATTGGAGATGGAGTGTGGGTGGGGGTCAGGACCAGTGCTTTTAGTCATACACACATCCGAAATTTAGTGCCTATTTTCGGATTGGAGATGGAGTGTGTGGGGGTCAGGGCCAGTGCTCATAGTCATAAACTTATCCAACATTGTGTGCCTATATTCGGATTGGAGAGGGAGTGTGTGTGGGGGTCAGGACCAGTGCTTTTAGTCATACACACATCCGACATTGTGTGCCTATATTCGGATTGGAGATGGAGTGTGTGGGGGTCAGGACCAGTGCTCATAGTCATACACTTTTCCGACATTGTGTGCCTATATTCGGATTGGAGATGGAGTGCGTGTGGGGGTGAGGACCAGTGCTTTTAGTCAAACATTCATCCGACATTGTGTGCCTATATTCGGATTGGAGATTGAGTGTGTGTGGGGGTGAGGACCAGTGCTTGTAGTAAAACATTCATCCGACATTGTGTGCCTATATTCGGATGGAGATGGAGTGTGTGGGGGTCAGGACCAGTGCTAATTGTCATACACTTATCCGACATTGAGTGCCTATTTCGGATGGGAGATGGAGTGTGTGTGGGAGTCAGGACCAGTGCTTTTAGTCAAACATACATCCGACATTGTGTGCCTATATTCGGATTGGAGATGGAGTGTGTGTGGGAGTGAGGACCAGTGCTTGTAGTCAAACATTCATCCGACATTGTGTGCCTATATTCGGATTGGAGATGGAGTGTGTGTGGGGGTCAGGACCAGTGCTTTTAGTCATACACACATCCGACATTGAGTGCCTATTTTCGGATTGGAGCTGGAGTGTGTGTGGGGTTCAGGACCAGTGCTTTTTGTCAAACATTCATCCGACATTGAGTGCCTATATTCGGATTGGAGATGGAGTGTGTGGGGGTCAGGACCAGTGCTCATAGTCATACACTTATCCGACATTGAGTGCCTATTTTGGATGGGAGATGGAGTATGTGTGGGGTCAGGACCAGTGCTTTTAGTCAAACATATATCCGGAATTGTGTGCCTATATTCGGATTGGAGATTGAGTGTGTGGGGGTCAGGACAAGTGCTCCTAGTCATTCACTTATCCGACATTGTGTGCGTATATTCAGAATGGAGATGGAGTGTGTGTGGGGGTGAGGACCAGTGCTTTAATAAAACATTCATCCGACATTGTGTGCCTTTATTGGATTGGAGCTGGAGTGTGTGTGGGGGTCAGGACCAGTGCTTTTAGTCAAACATTCATCCGACATTGAGTGCCTATTTTCGGATTGGAGATGGAGTGTGTGGGGGTCAAGACCAGTTCTCATAGTCATACACTTATCAGACATTGTGTGCCTATATTCAGATTGGAGATGGAGTGTGTGTGGGGATCAGGACCAGTGCTCATAGTCAAACATTCTTCCGACATTGAGTGCCTATTTTCGGATTGGAGATGGATTGTGTGGGGGTCAGGACCAGTTCTCATAGTCATACACTTATCCGATATTGTGTGCCAATATTCGGATTGGAAATGGAGTGTGTGTGGGGGTGGGGACCAGTGCTTTTGTCAAACATTCATACGACATTGTGTGCTTATATTCGGATTAGAGATGGAGTGTGTGTGGGGTCGGGACCAGTGCTCATAGTCATACACTCATCCGACATTGTGTGCCAGTATTCGGATTGGAGATGGAGTGTGTGTTGGGGTCAGGACCAGTGCTTTTGGTCAAACATTCATCCGATATTGTGTGCCTCTGTCTGGATGGGAGATGTAGTGTGTGTGGGGGTCAGTTCCAGTGCTTTTAGTCAAACACTCATCCGACAGTGTGTGCCCATATTCGGATTGGAGATGGAGTTTGTCTGGGGGTGAGGACCAGTGCTTTTAGTCATACAATCATCCGACATTGAGTGCCTATATTCAGATTGGAGATGGAGTGTGTGTTGGGTGAGGACCAGTGCTCATAGTCATACACACATCCGACATTGAGTGCCTATTTTCGGATTGGAGATGGAGTGTGTGTTGGGTCAGGACCAGTGCTCATAGTGATACAATCATCCGACATTGAGTGCCTATATTCGGATTGGAGATGGAGTGTGTGTGGGTCAGTACCAGTGCTCATAGTCATACACTCATCCGACATTGTGTGGCTATATTTGGATTGAAGATGGAGTGTGTGTGGGGGTGAGGACCAGTGCTTTTAGTCAAACATTCATCCGACATTGTGTGCCTATATTCGGATTGGAGATTGAGTGTGTGGGGGTGAGGACCAGTGCTTGCAGTCAAACATTCATCCGACATTGTGTGCCTATATTCGGATTGGAGATGGAGTGTGTGTGGGGGTCAGGACCAGTGCTTTTAGTCATACACACATCCGACATTGAGTGCCTATTTTCGGATTGGAGATGGAGTGTGTGGGGGTCAGGACCAGTGCTAACAGTCATACACTTATCCGACATTGTGTGCCTATATTCGGATTGGAGAATGAGTGTTTGTGGGGGTCAGGACCAGTGCATTTAGTCAAACATTCATCCGACATTGAGTGCCTATATTCGGATTGGAGATGGAGTGTGTGTGGTGTCAGGACCAGTTCTCATAGTCTTACACTTATCCGACATTGTGTGCCAATATTCGGATTGGAGATGTAATGTGTGTTGGTCAGGAACAGTGCTCATAGTCATACACTTATCCGACATTGAGTGCTTATTTTCGGATGGGAAATGGAGTGTGTGTGGGGGTCAGTACCAGTGCTTTTAGTCAAACACTCATCCGACAGTTTGTACCCATATTCGGATTGGAGATGGAATGTGTGTGGGGGTGAGGACCAGTGCTTTTGGTCTTACAATCATCCGACATTGAGTGCCTATATTCGGATTGGAGATGGAGTGTGTGAGGGGTCAGGACCAGTGTTCATAGTCATACACTCATCTGACATTGTGTGGCTATATTCGGATTGGAGATGGAGTTTGTGTGGGGGTGAGGACCAGTGCTTTTATTCAAACATTCATCCGACATTGTGTGCCTATATTCGGATTGGTGATGGAGTGTGTGTGGGGGTCAGGACCAGTGCTATTAGTCATACACACATCCGACATTGAGTGCCTATTTTCGGATTGGAGATGGAGTGTGTGGGGGTCAGGAGCAGTGCTCATTGTCATACACTTATCCAACATTGTGTGCCTATATTCGGATTGGAGATGGAGTGTGTGGGGGTCAGGACCAGTGCTCATAGTCATACACTTATCTGACATTGTGTGCTTATATTCCGATTGGAGATGGAGATTGTGTGGGGGTGAGGACCAGTGCTTTTAGTTAAACATTCATCCGACAATGTGTGCCTATATTCAGATTGGAGTTGGAGTGTGTGTGGGGGTCAGGACCAGTGCTTTTAGTCATACACACATCCAACATTGAGTGCCTATATTCGGATTGGAGATGGACTGTGTGGGGGTCAGGACAAGTGCTCATAGTCATACACTTTTCCGACATTGTGTGCCTATATTCGGATTGGAGATGGAGTGTGTGTGGGGGTGAGGACCAGTGCTTTTAGTCAAACATTCATCCGACATTGTGTGCCTATATTCGGATTGGAGAATGAGTGTGTGTGGGGGTGAGGACCAGTGCTTGTAGTCAGACATTCATCCGACATTGTATGCCTATATTCGGATTGGAGATGGAGTGTGTGTGGGGGTCAGGACCAGTGCTTTTAGTCATACACAAATCCGAAATTGAGTGCCTATTTTCGGATTGGAGATGGAGTGTGTGTGGGGGTCAGGACCAGTGCTCATAGTCAAACACTCATCCGACATTGAGTGCCTATTTTCGGATTGGAGCTGGAGTGTGTGTGGGGTTCAGGACCAGTGATTTTGGTCAAACATTCATCCGATATTGTGTGCTTCTGTCTGGATGGGAGATGTAGTGTGTGTGGGGTCGGGACCAGTGCTCATAGTTATGCACTCATTCGACATTGTGTGCCAATATTCGGATTGGAAATTGAGTGTGTGTTGGGGTCAGGACCAGTGCTTTTGGTCAAACATTCATCCGATATTGTGTGCCTCTGTCTGGATGGGAGATGTAGTGTGTGTGGGTCAGTACCAGTGCTTTTAGTCAATCACTCATCCGACAGTGTGTACCTATATTCGGATTGGAGATGGAGTGTGTGTTGGGTCAGGACCAGTGCTCATAGTCATACAATCATCCGACATTGAGTGCCTATATTCGGATTGGAGATGGAGTGTGTGTGGGGGTCAGGACCAGTGCTTTTAGCCATACACACATCCGAAATTGAGTGCCTATTTTCGGATTGGAGATGGAGTGTGTGGGGGTCAGGACCAGTGCTCATAGTCATACACTTATCCGACATTGTGTGCTTATATTCCGATTGGAGATGGAGTTTGTGTGGGGGTGAGGACCAGTGCTTTTAGTTAAACATTCATCCGACAATGTGTGCCTATATTCAGATTGGAGTTGGAGTGTGTGTGGGGGTGAGGACCAGTGCTTGTAGCCAAACATTCATCCGACATTGTGTGCCTATAGACCGATTGGAGATGGAGTATGTGTGGGGGTCTGGACCAGTGCTTTAGTCATACAAATATCCGACATTGAGTGCCTATTTTCGGATTGGAGATGGAGTGTGTGTGGGGGTCAGGACCAGTGCTCATAGTCATACACTTATCCGACATTGTGTGCTTATATTCGGATTGGAGATGGAGTATGTGTGGGGTGAGGACCAGTGCTTTTAGTCATACACACATCCGACATTGAGTGCCTATATTCAGATTGGAGATGGAGTGTGTGGGGGTCAGGACCAGTGCTCATAGTCATACACTTATCCGACATTGTGTGCCTATATTTGGATTGGAGATGGAGTGTGTGTGGGGGTGAGGACCAGTGCTTTTAGTCAAACATTCATCCGACATTGTGTGCCTATATTCGGATTGGAGATGGAGTGTGTGTGGGGTCAGGACCAGTGCTTTTAGTCAAACACTCATCCGACATTGTGTGCCTATATTCGGATTGGAGATGGAGTGTGTGTTGGGTGAGGACCAGTGCTCATAGTCATACACATCATCCGACATTGAGTGCCTATATTCGGATTGGAGATGGAGTGTGTGTGGGGGTCAGGACCAGTGCTTTTAGTCATACACACATCCGAAATTGAGTGCCTATATTCGGATTGGAGATGGAGTGTGTGGGGGTCAGGACCAGTGCTCATAGTCATACACTCATCCGACATTGTGTGCTTATATTCGGATTGGAGATGGAGTGTGTGTGGGGGTGAGGACCAGTGCTTTTAGTCAAACATTCATCCGACATTGTGTGCCTATATTCGGATTGGAGTTGGAGTGTGTGTGGGGGTGAGGACCAGTGCTTGTAGCCAAACATTCATCCGACATTGTGTGCCTATAGACCGATTGGAGATGGAGTATGTGTGGGGGTCAGGACCAGTGCTTTTAGTCATACAAATATCCGACATTGAGTGCCTATTTTCGGATTGGAGATGGAGTGTGTGGGGGTCAGGACCAGTGCTCAAAGTCATACACTTATCCAACATTGTGTGCTTATATTCGGATTGGAGATGGAGTATTTGGGGGTGAGGACCTGTGCTTTTAGTCATACACACATCCAACATTGAGTGCCTATATTCAGATTGGAGATGGACTGTGTGGGGGTCAGGACCAGTGCTCATAGTCATACACTTTTCCGACATTGTGTGCCTATATTTGGATTGGAGATGGAGTGTGTGTGGGGGTGAGGACCAGTGCTTTTAGTCAAACATTCATCCGATATTGTGTGCCTTTGTCTGGATGGGAGATGTAGTGTGTGTGGGTCAGTAACAGTGCTTTTAGTCAAACACTCATCCGACAGTGTGTGCCCATATTCGGATTGGAGATGGAGTGTGTGTGGGGGTGAGGACCAGTGCTTTTAGTCATACAATCATCCGACATTGAGTGCCTATATTCGGATTGGAGATGGAGTGTGTGTTGGGTCAGGACCAGTGCTCATAGTCATACAATCATCCGACATTGAGTGCCTATATTCGGATTGGAGATGGAGTGTGTGTGGGTCAGTGCCAGTGCTCATAGTCATACACTCATCCGACATTGTGTGGCTATATTTGGATTGGAGATTGAGTTTGTGTGGGGGTGAGGACCAGTGCTTTTAGTCGAACATTCATCCGACATTGTGTGCCTATATTCGGATTGGAGATTGAGTGTGTGTGGCGGTGAGGACCAGTGCTTGTAGTCAAACATTCATCCGACATTGTGTGCCTATATTCGGATTGGAGATGGAGTGTGTGTGGGGGTCAGGACCAGTGCTTTTAGTCATACACACATCCGAAATTGAGTGCCTATTTTCGGATAGGAGATGGAGTGTGTGGGGGTCAGGGCCAGTGCTCATAGTCATACACTTATCCAACATGTTGTGCCTTTATTCGGATTGGAGAGGGAGTGTGTGTGGGAGTCAGGACCAGTGCTTTTAGTCAAACATTCATCCGACATTGTGTGCCTATATTCGGATTGGAGATGGAGTGTGTGTGGGAGTCAGGACCAGTGCTTTTAGTCATACACACATCCGACATTGTGTGCCTATATTCGGAATGGAGATGGAGTGTGTGGGGGTCAGGACCAGTGCTAATTGTCATACACTTATCCGACATTGAGTGCCTATTTCGGATGGGAGATGGAGTGTGTGTGGGAGTCAGGACCAGTGCTTTTAGTCAAACATACATCCGACATTGTGTGCCTATATTCGGATTGGAGATGGAGTGTGTGGGGGTCAGGACCAGTGCTCATAGTCATACACTTATCCGACATTGAGTGCCTATTTTTGGATGGGAGATGGAGTGTGTGTGGGGGTCAGGACCAGTGCTTTTAGTCAAACATATATCCGGAATTGTGTGCCTATATTCGGATTGGAGATTGAGTGTGTGGAGGTCAGGACCAGTGCTCCTAGTCATTCACTTATCCGACATTGTGTGCGTATATTCAGATTGGAGATGGAGTGTGTGTGGGGGTGAGGACCAGTGCTTTAATAAAACATTCATCCGACATTGTGTGCCTATATTCGGATTGGAGCTGGAGTGTGTGTGGGGGTCAGGACCAGTTCTCATAGTCTTACACTTATCCGACATTGTGTGCCAATATTCGGATTGGAGATGGAATGTGTGTGGGACAGGAACAGTGCTCATAGTCATACACTTATCCGACATTGAGTGCTTATTTTCGGATTGGAAATGGAGTTTGTGTGGGGGTGAGGACCATTGCTTTTATTCAAACATTCATCCGACATTGTGTGCCTATATTCGGATTGTTGATGGAGTGTGTGTGGGGGTCAGGACCAGTGCTTTTAGTCATACACACATCCGACATTGTGTGCTTATATTCCGATTGGAGTTGGAGTTTGTGTGAGGGTCAGGACCAGTGCTTTTAGTCATACACACATCCAACATTGAGTGCCTATATTCGGATTGGAGATGGACTGTGTGGGGGTCAGGACAAGTGCTCATAGTCATACACTTTTCCAACATTGTGTGCCTATATTCGGATTGGAGATGGAGTGTGTGTGGGGGTGAGGACCAGTGCTTTTAGTCAAACATTCATCCGACATTGTGTGCCTATATTCGGATTGGAGATTGAGTGTGTGTGGGGGTGAGGACCAGTGCTTGTAGTCAAACATTCATCCGACATTGTGTGCCTATATTCGGATTGGAGATGGAGTGTGTGTGGGGGTCAGGACCAGTGCTTTTAGTCATACACACATCCGAAATTGAGTGCCTATATTCGGATTGGAGATGGAGTGTGTGTGGGTCAGTGCCAGTGCTCATAGTCATACACTCATCCGACATTGTGTGGCTATATTTGGATTGGAGATTGAGTTTGTGTGGGGGTGAGGACCAGTGCTTTTAGTCGAACATTCATCCGACATTGTGTGCCTATATTCGGATTGGAGATTGAGTGTGTGTGGCGGTGAGGACCAGTGCTTGTAGTCAAACATTCATCCGACATTGTGTGCCTATATTCGGATTGGAGATGGAGTGTGTGTGGGGGTCAGGACCAGTGCTTTTAGTCATACACACATCCGAAATTGAGTGCCTATTTTCGGATAGGAGATGGAGTGTGTGGGGGTCAGGGCCAGTGCTCATAGTCATACACTTATCCAACATGTTGTGCCTTTATTCGGATTGGAGAGGGAGTGTGTGTGGGAGTCAGGACCAGTGCTTTTAGTCAAACATTCATCCGACATTGTGTGCCTATATTCGGATTGGAGATGGAGTGTGTGTGGGAGTCAGGACCAGTGCTTTTAGTCATACACACATCCGACATTGTGTGCCTATATTCGGAATGGAGATGGAGTGTGTGGGGGTCAGGACCAGTGCTAATTGTCATACACTTATCCGACATTGAGTGCCTATTTCGTATGGGAGATGGAGTGTGTGTGGGAGTCAGGACCAGTGCTTTTAGTCAAACATACATCCGACATTGTGTGCCTATATTCGGATTGGAGATGGAGTGTGTGGGGGTCAGGACCAGTGCTCATAGTCATACACTTATCCGACATTGAGTGCCTATTTTTGGATGGGAGATGGAGTGTGTGTGGGGGTCAGGACCAGTGCTTTTAGTCAAACATATATCCGGAATTGTGTGCCTATATTCGGATTGGAGATTGAGTGTGTGGAGGTCAGGACCAGTGCTCCTAGTCATTCACTTATCCGACATTGTGTGCGTATATTCAGATTGGAGATGGAGTGTGTGTGGGGGTGAGGACCAGTGCTTTAATAAAACATTCATCCGACATTGTGTGCCTATATTCGGATTGGAGCTGGAGTGTGTGTGGGGGTCAGGACCAGTTCTCATAGTCTTACACTTATCCGACATTGTGTGCCAATATTCGGATTGGAGATGGAATGTGTGTGGGACAGGAACAGTGCTCATAGTCATACACTTATCCGACATTGAGTGCTTATTTTCGGATGGGAAATGGAGTTTGTGTGGGGGTGAGGACCATTGCTTTTATTCAAACATTCATCCGACATTGTGTGCCTATATTCGGATTGTTGATGGAGTGTGTGTGGGGGTCAGGACCAGTGCTTTTAGTCATACACACATCCGACATTGTGTGCTTATATTCCGATTGGAGTTGGAGTTTGTGTGAGGGTCAGGACCAGTGCTTTTAGTCATACACACATCCAACATTGAGTGCCTATATTCGGATTGGAGATGGACTGTGTGGGGGTCAGGACAAGTGCTCATAGTCATACACTTTTCCGACATTGTGTGCCTATATTCGGATTGGAGATGGAGTGTGTGTGGGGGTGAGGACCAGTGCTTTTAGTCAAACATTCATCCGACATTGTGTGCCTATATTCGGATTGGAGATTGAGTGTGTGTGGGGGTGAGGACCAGTGCTTGTAGTCAAACATTCATCCGACATTGTGTGCCTATATTCGGATTGGAGATGGAGTGTGTGTGGGGGTCAGGACCAGTGCTTTTAGTCATACACACATCCGAAATTGAGTGCCTATATTCGGATTGGAGATGGAGTGTGTGTGGGGGTGGGGACCAGTGTTTTTAGTCAAACATTCATACGACATTGTGTGCTTATATTCGGATTGGAGATTGAGTGTGTGTGGGGTCGGGACCAGTGCTCATAGTCATACACTCATCCGACATTGTGTGCCAATATTCGGATTGGAAATTGAGTGTGTGTTGGGGTCAGGACCAGTGCTTTTGGTCAAACATTCATCCGATATTGTGTGCCTCTGTCTGGATGGGAGATGTAGTGTGTGTGGGTCAGTACCAGTGCTTTTAGTCAATCACTCATCCGACAGTGTGTGCCCATATTCGGATTGGAGATGGAGTGTGTGTGGGGGTGAGGACCAGTGCTTTTAGTCATACAATCTTCCGACATTGAGTACCTATATTCGGATTGGAGATGGAGTGTGTGTTGGGTCAGGACCATTGCTCATTGTCATACAATCATCCGACATTGAGTGCCTATATTCGGATTGGAGATGGAGTGTGTGGGGTCAGGACCAGTGCTCATTGTCATACACTTATCCAACATTGTGTGCCTATATTCGGATTGGAGATGGAGTGTGTGGGGGTCAGGACCAGTGCTTTTGGTCAAACATTCATCCGATATTGTGTGCCTCTGTCTGGATGGGAGATGTAGTGTGTGTGGGTCAGTACCAGTGCTTTTAGTCAATCACTCATCCGACAGTGTGTGCCCATATTCGGATTGGAGATGGAGTGTGTGTGGGGGTGAGGACCAGTGCTTTTAGTCATACAATCTTCCGACATTGAGTGCCTATATTCGGATTGGAGATGGAGTGTGTGTTGGGTCAGGACCATTGCTCATAGTCATACAATCATCCGACATTGAGTGCCTATATTCGGATTGGAGATGGAGTGTGTGGGGTCAGGACCAGTGCTCATTGTCATACACTTATCCAACATTGTGTGCCTATATTCGGATTGGAGATGGAGTGTGTGGGGGTCAGGACCAGTGCTCATAGTCATACACTTATCCGACATTGTGTGCTTATATTCCGATTGGAGATGGAGTTTGTGTGGGGGTGAGGACCAGTGCTTTTCGTTAAACATTCATCCGACATTGAGTGCATATATTCGGATTGGAGATGGACTGTGTGGGGGTCAAGACAAGTGCTCATAGTCATACACTTTTCCGACATTGTGTGCCTATATTCGGATTGGAGATGGAGTGTGTGTGGGGGTGAGGACCAGTACTTTTAGTCAAACATTCATCCGACATTGTGTGCCTATATTCGGTTTGGAGATTGAGTGTGTGTGGGGTCGGGACCAGTGCTCATAGTCATGCACTCATCCGACATTGTGTGCCAATATTCGGATTGGAAATTGAGTGTGTGTTGGGGTCAGGACCAGTACTTTTGGTCAAACATTCATCCGATATTGTGTGCCTCTGTCTGGATGGGAGATGTAGTGTGTGTGGGTCAGTACCAGTGCTTTTAGTCAATCACTCATCCGACAGTGTGTACCTATATTCGGATTGGAGATGGAGTGTGTGTTGGGTCAGGACCAGTGCTCATAGTCATACAATCATCCGACATTGAGTGCCTATATTCGGATTGGAGATGGAGTGTGTGTGGGGGTCAGGACCAGTGCTTTTAGTCATACACACATCCGAAATTGAGTGCCTATTTTCGGATTGGAGATGGAGTGTGTGGGGGTCAGGACCAGTGCTCATAGTCATACACTTATCCGACATTGTGTGCTTATATTCCGATTGGAGTTGGAGTTTGTGTGGGGGTGAGGACCAGTGCTTTTAGTTAAACATTCATCCGACAATGTGTGCCTATATTCAGATTGGAGTTGGAGTTTGTGTGGGGGTCAGGACCAGTGCTTTTAGTCATACACACATCCAACATTGAGTGCCTATATTCGGATTGGAGATGGACTGTGTGGGGGTAAGGACAAGTGCTCATAGTCATACACTTTTCCGACATTGTGTGCCTATATTCGGATAGGAGATGGAGTGTGTGTGGGGGTGAGGACCAGTACTTTTAGTCAAACATTCATCCGACATTGTGTGCCTATATTCGGATTGGAGATTGAGTGTGTGTGGGGGTGAGGACCAGTGCTTGTAGTCAAACATTCATCCGACATTGTGTGCCTATATTCGGATTGGAGATGGAGTGTGTGTGGGGGTCAGGACCAGTGCTTTTAGTCATACACACATCTGAAATTGAGTGCCTATTTTCGGATTGGAGATGGAGTGTGTGGGGGTCAGGGCCAGTGCTCATAGTCATACACTTATCCAACATTGTGTGCCTATATTCGGATTGGAGAGGGAGTGTGTGTGGGAGTCAGGACCAGTGCTTTTAGTCAAACATTTATCCGACATTGTGTGCCTATATTCGGATTGGAGATGGAGTGTGTGGGGGTCAGGACCAGTGCTCATAGTCAAACACTTTTCTGACATTGTGTGCCTATATTCGGATTGGAGATGGAGTGCGTGTGGGGGTGAGGACCAGTGCTTTTAGTCAAACATTCATCCGACATTGAGTGCCTATTTTCAGATTGGAGATTGAGTGTGTGTGGGGGTGAGGACCAGTGCTTGTAGTCAAACATTCATCCGACATTGTGTGCATATGTTCGGATTGGAGATGGAGTGTGTGTGGGGGTCAGGACCAGTGCTTTTAGTCATAAACATATCTGACATTGAGTGCCTATTTTCGGATTGGAGATGGAGTGTGTGGGGGTCAGGACCAGTGCTCATAGTCATACACTTATCCAACATTGTGTGCCTATATTCGGATTGGAGATGGAGTGTTTGTGGGAGTCAGGACCAGTGCTTTTAGTCAAACATTCATCCGACATTGTGTGCCTATATTCGGATTGGAGATGGAGTGTGTGTGGGGATCAGGACCAATGCTTTTAGTCATACACACATCCGACATTGTGTGCCTATATTAGGATTGGAGCTGGAGTGTGTGTGGGGGTCAGGACCAGTGCTCATAGTCATACACTCATCGGACATTGTGTGCCAATATTCGGATTGGAGATGGAGTGTGTCTGGGGGTCAGGACAAGTGCTTTTGGTCAAACATTCATCCGATATTGTGTGCTTCTGTCTTGATGGGAGATGTAGTGTGTGTGGGGGTCAGTACCAGTGCTTTAAGTCAAACACTCATCCGACATTGTGTGCCTATATTCGGATTGGAGATGGAGTGTGTGTGGGGTCGGGACCAGTGCTCATAGTCAAACATTCATCCGACATTGAGTCCCTATTTTCGGATTGGAGATTGAGTGTGTGTGGGGGTGAGGACCAGTGCTTGTAGTCAAACATTCATCCGACATTGTCTGCATATGTTCGGATTGGAGATGGAGTGTGTGTTGGGTCAGGACCAGTGCTCATAGTCATACAATCATCCGACATTGAGTGCCTATATTCGGATTGGAGATGGAGTGTGTGTGGGTCAGTACCAGTGCTCATAGTCATACACTTATCCGACATTGTGTGGCTATATTTGGATTGGAGATTGAGTTTGTGTGGGGGTGAGGACCAGTGCTTTTAGTCGAACATTCATCCGACATTGTGTGCCTATATTCGGATTGGAGATTGAGTGTGTGTGGCGGTGAGGACCAGTGCTTGTAGTCAAACATTCATCCGACATTGTGTGCCTATATTCGGATTGGAGATGGAGTGTGTGTGGGGGTCAGGACCAGTGCTTTTAGTCATACACACATCCGAAATTGAGTGCCTATTTTCGGATAGGAGATGGAGTGTGTGGGGGTCAGGGCCAGTGCTCATAGTCATACACTTATCCAACATGTTGTGCCTTTATTCGGATTGGAGAGGGAGTGTGTGTGGGAGTCAGGACCAGCGCTTTTAGTCAAACATTCATCCGACATTGTGTGCCTATATTCGGATTGGAGATGGAGTGTGTGTGGGGGTCAGGACCAGTGCTTTTAGTCATACACACATCCGACATTGTGTGCCTATATTCGGAATGGAGATGGAGTGTGTGGGGGTCAGGACCAGTGCTAATTGTCATACACTTATCCGACATTGAGTGCCTATTTCGGATGGGAGATGGAGTGTGTGTGGGAGTCAGGACCAGTGCTTTTAGTCAAACATATATCCGGAATTGTGTGCCTATATTCGAATTGGAGAATGAGTGTGTGGGGGTCAGGACCAGTGCTCCTAGTCATTCACTTATCCGACATTGTGTGCGTATATTCAGATTGGAGATGGAGTGTGTGTGGGGGTGAGGACCAGTGCTTTAATAAAACATTCATCCGACATTGTGTGCCTATATTCGGATTGGAGATGGAGTGTGTGTGGGGGTGAGGACCAGTACTTTTAGTCAAACATTCATCCGACATTGTGTGCCTATATTCGGATTGGAGATTGAGTGTGTGTGGGGGTGAGGACCAGTGCTTGTAGTCAAACATTCATCCGACATTGTGTGCCTATATTCGGATTGGAGATGGAGTGTGTGTGGGGGTCAAGACCAGTGCTTTTAGTCATACACACATCCGAAATTGAGTGCCTATTTTCGGATTGGAGATGGAGTGTGTGTGGGGGTGGGGACCAGTGTTTTTAGTCAAACATTCATACGACATTGTGTGCTTATATTCGGATTGGAGATTGAGTGTGTGTGGGGTCGGGACCAGTGCTCATAGTCATGCACTCATCCGACATTGTGTGCCAATATTCGGATTGGAAATTGAGTGTGTGTTGTGGTCAGGACCAGTGCTTTTGGTCAAACATTCATCCGATATTGTGTGCCTCTGTCTGGATGGGAGATGTGGTGTGAGTGGGTCAGTACCAGTGCTTTTAGTAAATCACTCATCCGACAGTGTGTACCTATATTCGGATTGGAGATGGAGTGTGTGTTGGGTCAGGACCAGTGCTCATAGTCATACAATCATCCGACATTGAGTGCCTATATTCGGATTGGAGATGGAGTGTGTGTGGGGGTCAGGACCAGTGCTTTTAGTCATACACACATCCGAAATTGAGTGCCTATTTTCGGATTGGAGATGGAGTGTGTGGGGGTCAGGACCAGTGCTCATAGTCATACACTTATCCGACATTGTGTGCTTATATTCCGATTGGAGATGGAGTTTGTGTGTGGGTGAGGACCAGTGCTTTTAGTTAAACATTCATCCGACAATGTGTGCCTATATTCAGATTGGAGTTGGAGTTTGTGTGGGGGTCAGGACCAGTGCTTTTACTCATACACACATCCAACATTGAGTGCCTATATTCGGATTGGAGATGGACTGTGTGGGGGTAAGGACAAGTGCTCATAGTCATACACTTTTCTGACATTGTGTGCCTATATTCGGATTGGAGATGGAGTGTGTGTGGGGGTGAGGACCAGTACTTTTAGTCAAACATTCATCCGACATTGTGTGCCTATATTCGGATTGGAGATTGAGTGTGTGTGGGGGTGAGGACCAGTGCTTGTAGTCAAACATTCATCCGACATTGTGTGCCTATATTCGGATTGGAGATGGAGTGTGTGTGGGGGTCAGGACCAGTGCTTTTAGTCATACACACATCCGAAATTGAGTGCCTATTTTCGGATTGGAGATGGAGTGTGTGTGGGGGTGGGGACCAGTGTTTTTAGTCAAACATTCATCCGACATTGTGTGCCTATATTCGGATTGGAGATGGAGTGTGTGTTGGGTCAGGACCAGTGCTCATAGTCATACAATCATCCGACATTGAGTGCCTATATTCGGATTGGAGATGGAGTGTGTGTGGGGGTCAGGACCAGTGCTTTTAGTCATACACACATCCGAAATTGAGTGCCTATTTTCGGATTGGAGATGGAGTGTGTGGGGGTCAGGACCAGTGCTCATAGTCATACACTTATCCGACATTGTGTGCTTATATTCCGATTGGAGATGGAGTTTGTGTGTGGGTGAGGACCAGTGCTTTTAGTTAAACATTCATCCGACAATGTGTGCCTATATTCAGATTGGAGTTGGAGTTTGTGTGGGGGTCAGGACCAGTGCTTTTACTCATACACACATCCGAAATTGAGTGCCTATTTTCGGATTGGAGATGGAGTGTGTGTGGGGGTGGGGACCAGTGCTTTTAGTCAAACATTCATCCGACATTGTGTGCCTATATTCGGATTGGAGATGGAGTGTGTGTGGGGGTCAGGACCAGTGCTTTTAGTCATACACACATCCGAAATTGAGTGCCTATTTTCGGATTGGAGATGGAGAGTGTGGGGGTCAGGGCCAGTGCTCATAGTCATACACTTATCCAACATTGTGTGCCTATATTCGGATTGGAGAGGGAGTGTGTGTGGGAGTCAGGACCAGTGCTTTTAGTCAAACATTCATCCGACATTGTGTGCCTATATTCGGATTGGAGATGGAGTGTGTGTGGGGGTCAGGACCAGTGCTTTTAGTCATACACACATCCGACATTGTGTGCCTATATTCGGAATGGAGATGGAGTGTGTGGGGGTCAGGGCCAGTGCTCATAGTCATACACTTATCCAACATTGTGTGCCTATATTCGGATTGGAGAGGGAGTGTGTGTGGGAGTCAGGACCAGTGCTTTTAGTCAAACATTCAACTGACATTGTGTGCCTATATTCGGATTGGAGATGGAGTGCGTGTGGGGGTGAGGACCAGTGCTTGTAGTCAAACATTCATCCGACATTGTGTGCCTATATTCGGATTGGAGATGGAGTGTGTGTGGGGGTCAAGACCAGTGCTTTTAGTCATACACACATCCGAAATTGAGTGCCTATTTTCGGATTGGAGATGGAGTGTGTGTGGGGGTGGGGACCAGTGTTTTTAGTCAAACATTCATACGACATTGTGTGCTTATATTCGGATTGGAGATTGAGTGTGTGTGGGGTCGGGACCAGTGCTCATAGTCATGCACTCATTCGACATTGTGTGCCAATATTCGGATTGGAAATTGAGTGTGTGTTGGGGTCAGGACCAGTGCTTTTGGTCAAACATTCATCCGATATTGTGTGCCTCTGTCTGTATGGGAGATGTAGTGTGTGTGGGTCAGTACCAGTGCTTTTAGTCAATCACTCATCCGACAGTGTGTACCTATATTCGGATTGGAGATGGAGTGTGTGTTGGGTCAGGACCAGTGCTCATAGTCATACAATCATCCGACATTGAGTGCCTATATTCGGATTGGAGATGGAGTGTGTGTGGGGGTCAGGACCAGTGCTTTTAGCCATACACACATCCGAAATTGAGTGCATATTTTCGGATTGGAGATGGAGTGTGTGGGAGTCAGGACCAGTGCTCATAGTCATACACTTATCCGACATTGTGTGCTTATATTCCGATTGGAGATGGAGTTTGTGTGGGGGTGAGGACCAGTGCTTTTAGTTAAACATTCATCCGACAATGTGTGTGTCACGGTTACGGTGGTTGACAGGGGGCGTTGCCAGGCCGCGTGCGCTAGAGGCGCACACACACGCACCTGCCAACCATTACCGTGGCTAAATTGCCATTGATGTCACCTGGGGGCTATTTATACAGCGGCGTCAGTGAGAGACGTCGCTCGTTCGTACTAGGTGTAACCGGTACGCTACCAGTCCCCAGGTGACATTCATCCCTGGTCCTGATCACCCTGCTACGGACTATCGGAGAGATAGCCCGCCCGTCTGCTGTTCCAGCCCCTCGTCGGTCCCGGAGTACCGCCCGTCATCTACCTGTCGGTACGACGCACCTCGACCTCCCGGTAACCTGACCATCGCCTGTCCCCAACGACCCGCTCGTCTCCTACCTGACCCTGTCGGCACGACGCACCTCGACCTCCCGGTAACCTGACCATCGCCTGTCCCCAACGAGCCGTTCGCCTACTACCTGTCGGCACGACGCACGACTCGGACGACCTCGACCGTCGACCTCCCGGTAACCTGACCATCGCCTGTCCCCAACGATCCGCTCGTCTCCTACCTGTCGGCTTGACGCACCTCGATCTCCCGGTCCCAGCTCCCTCGTCGGTCCTGGGGGATAACCTTCTATTGTGTTTTGTGCCATCAATAAACCCCTGTTCTTCCTTTCCTGGTCTCCGCATGCGTTCTGGGTCCAACCTCACCACACACCGTCGTGACAGAACGAACGAGCCATTATGGACCCCGGCGACGGAGATCGGGTGAAGCGCGAAATCCACGGTTACGCAGCGCAGTGGGAGCAACATCTGGCGGAAGCCCATGCGACAATTACCCGGCTGGTGGACATCACGGAGTCCCAGGGCGTACGCATAGCGCACCTCGAGGCGAGGGGTCCACAAACGCCGGTTCTCGCTGGTTCCGCGGAGCCGCACATCCCGCCCCCGCCGAGATACTCGGGGAATCCGGACACCTGCCGGAGCTTCCTGGTTCAGTGCAAAAACATATTTGAAGCACAGCCGTCCCGCTTTACGAGGGAAGCGGGGAGGATTGCGTACATAGTGAGTCTGCTGGAGGGAGGACCCCTCGCTATGTACGATGCGCTCCGTGCGCAAGGATCTCCTCTCGTGGAGACTTTCGTGGCTCTCGAGATGGAGCTGATGAGGGTGTACGACCACCCCATACGGGGCGCCCAGGCTGGACAACTCCTGTTGCGGCTTAAGCAAGGAACGCTTAGTCTTCGGGAGTACATCGCCCGGTTCCGCCGGTTGGCGGTGGAGTCCGGTTGGAACGAGGAATCGCTCCTGTCCGCGTTCCAGAGCGGACTCAACCGGGAGTTGGGCCGGAGGTGGCGTTGCGGGGCCAGAAGGGCACTGTGGATGAGGCCATCCAGATGGCCATTCAGGTGTCTGACCTAGCTATGCAGTGGGGGGACGGTCCGGGTCCTTCCAGAAGCGTCTCCCGCCCATCTGAGGAGAGGAGATATTCTCGGTCCACCGCTTCCTTTGCGGAGGAGCCGATGCAGTTGGATCGGGTGGTCCTTTCCCAGCAGGAACGGAAGCGGAGGCTGGACACCGGAGCTTGTCTCTACTGCGGGACGTTGGGACACTCCATTCGCGACTGTCATCGTCGGCCAAAAGATCGGGCCCCTCAGTGACGGCGGGGTCCCTGAGGTGCCAGAATGCGACCCGCTCTCCAGCTCCACTTGCAGGCTCCCATTTTCACGGGCATCTCCTTTGGGCGAAGGAGAGGCTTCCGGTGGAGGTGTTGGTGGACTCCGGAGCAGACGCTAGTTTTATTGATGCGGCTCTGGTCGAACGGGCCGGTATTCCCACCGAGCGGATACAGCCACCATTGGAGGTGAACTCGCTGGATGGCAAGCCGTTGGCCCGGATCACTCAACGGTCTGTTCCTCTCACCCTGATCCTGTCAGGGAATCACCGGGAGACCATCAGCCTACACATCATCTCCTCCCCCCACACCCCGGTGGTATTGGGTAGACCGTGGTTGGCGATCCACAATCCACACATCGATTGGGAGGCGGGTTCCGTGATTAGTTGGAGCATGTTCTGTCACTCGAACTGCCTCCGGTCCGCTCTACCCCCATGCAGCTCACCCACCCGTCCGGTCCCGAGTCCTCCCGATCTCTCTTCCGTCCCCCGCGTTTACCACGACCTCGGGGAGGTGTTCTCTAAGGAACGGGCCGTCTCCTTACCCCCTCACAGACCATACGACTGCGCCATCAATCTCCTTCCCGGCGCGTCTTTGCCGGTGAGGCGACTCTACAATCTGTCCCGGCCCGAGAGACAGACTATGGAGACCTACATCCACGACTCTCTGGCAGCGGGCCTGATCAGACCCTCGTCGTCGCCTGTGGGTTCTGGTTTTTTTTTTGTGACTAAAAAGGATAACTCGTTAAGGCCGTGTATTGACTTCCGGGGTCTAAACGATATCACCGTCAAGAATAAATACCCCTTGCCACTCATCGACCCAGCCTTCGAGCCTCTCCGTAATGCGACGGTGTTCTCCAAATTGGACCTCCGCAATGCCTACCATCTCGTCCGGATCCGTGAGGGGGACGAGTGGAAGACGGCGTTCAACACTGCTTTGGGGCACTTCGAGTACCGGGTCATGCCCTTCGGTCTCACCAACGCCCCGGCAGTGTTCCAGGCTCTGGTGAACGACGTCCTCCGAGACATGCTGAACCTGTTCGTCTTTGTCTACCTGGACGATATTTTGATATTTTCAGGTAGTCAGAGGGAGCACGTTCAGCACGTCCGGTTGGTACTTCAGCGGCTTTTGGAGAACAAGCTGTTCGTCAAGGCGGAGAAGTGCGAGTTCCACGCAAAGTCGGTGGCTTTTTTGGGGTTCATAATCGAACCGGGCCAAGTTCGATCGGATCCCGTTAAAGTCAAGGCAGTGGCGGAGTGGCCGACGCCTACGTCCCGGAAACAACTCCAGCGGTTCCTCGGATTTTCAAATTTTTACCGCAGGTTCATCCGGGATTTCAGTAGTGTCGCGGCCCCACTTACTCGGCTCACCTCCACGCTCTCTCCGTTCTCCTGGACTCCTGAGGCAGGTGCGGCGTTTGCGCAGCTGAAACGGCTGTTTACCTCGGCTCCGGTTCTGAGGCATCCGGATCCGGCGTGCCAGTTTGTGGTGGAGGTGGACGCATCGGACTCCGGTGTGGGGGCCGTCCTTTCTCAACGTGCCACGGGGGATCGGAAGACTCACCCTTGTGCCTTTTTTTCTAGACAGTTGTCGCCCGCGGAGAGGAACTACGACGTGGGGAATCGGGAGCTCTTGGCAGTGGTCCTGGCCTTGGAGGAGTGGAGGCATTGGCTGGAGGGGGCCGAACAACCGTTCGTGGTCTGGACAGACCACAAGAACTTGGCCTACCTCCGCACCGCCAAACGGCTCAACTCTCGACAGGCGCGGTGGGCGTTGTTCCTGGGGAGGTTCAACTTCACGCTCACTTACCGGCCTGGATGTCGGAATGTGAAACCGGACTCTCTCTCTCGCCAGTGGGACGCCGAGAGGGATCTCGTCGAGCCAGAGACCATCCTGCCTCCGGTGTGCGTGCTTGGGGCAGTCACATGGGAGATTGAGGGTCTCGTCCGGTCGGCTCAACGTACTCATCCAGATCCAGGTAATGGTCCCGCTAACCGGCTGTTTGTACCCGATCCAGTTAGGTCTCGGGTGCTGCAGTGGGCTCATTCCTCCCGTCTGACCTGCCATCCCGGCTTTGCACGGACCCTGTCCTTCCTCAGACGGAGCTTCTGGTGGCCTTCCATCTCCCGGGACACCCAGGCCTTTGTCACGGCCTGCACCGTTTGTGCACGCAGCAAGGCCTCACATCGACCTCCTGCGGGGTTGCTGCAGCCGCTGCCTATCCCTCGTCGGCCTTGGTCGCACATCGCCGTGGACTTCGTCACCGGTCTTCCGCCGTCGGCTGGTAACTCCACCATCCTCACCATCGTCGACCGGTTTTCGAAGGCGGTCCATTTTGTGCCTTTGCCCAAGCTCCCCTCGGCCAAGGAGACGGCGGACCTCCTGGTACTGCAGGTATTCCGTCTGCACGGGATACCCCTGGACATAGTGTCCGACCGGGGGCCACAGTTCGCGTCGCAGTTGTGGAGGGCGTTCTGCCAGGCTCTGGGGGCCACCGCCAGCCTCTCCTCCGGATACCATCCGCAGTCCAATGGACAAACGGAGAGAGCTAACCAGGACCTGGAAGCGGCTCTCCGCTGCGTCGCCGCGAACCATCCATCCTCATGGAGTTCCCACCTCCCTTGGGTGGAGTACGCCCACAACTCCCTGATCAGCGACGCCACGGGGATGTCGCCGTTCCAGGCATCGCTGGGCTACCAACCGCCCCTGTTTCCCGTCCAGGAGGAGGAGATTGCGGTGCCGTCGGTACAGGCCCACCTCCAGCGCTGCCGCCGGATTTGGAGGACCGCACGTTCGGCACTCCTTCGTACGGCCGATCGGAACCGGCGTTTGGCGGACCGTCTGAGGGTCCAGGCACCCATCTATCGACCTGGACAACAGGTTTGGCTCTCCTCCCGTGACCTACCACTCCAGGTACAGTCCCGGAAGTTGGCGCCTCGCTATGTGGGACCTTACACGGTGGACAAGGTCATCAACCCGGTGTCTGTACGGCTAAGATTGCCGCCAGCCATGAAAGTTCATCCCACCTTTCATGTCTCCCTGTTGAAACCTGTGTCTTCCAGTCCCTTGTGCCCTCCCACCACACCCCCTCCCCCCCCCAGGATCATCGACGACCATCCCGCCTACACGGTGAGAAAGATCCTGGACATCCGTCGCCGTGGCCGGGGTTTCCAGTACCTGGTGGATTGGGAAGGGTACGGCCCGGAGGAGCGGAGTTGGATTCCACGGCGGAGTGTCCTGGATCTGTCCCTCATCCGCGACTTCCATCAGGAACATCCCGACAGGCCGAGTGGGGCGCCAGGAGGCACCCGTTGAGGGGGGGGTACTGTCACGGTTACGGTGGTTGACAGGGGGCGTTGCCAGGCCGCGTGCGCTAGAGGCGCACACACACGCACCTGCCAACCATTACCGTGGCTAAATTGCCATTGATGTCACCTGGGGGCTATTTATACAGCGGCGTCAGTGAGAGACGTCGCTCGTTCGTACTAGGTGTAACCGGTACGCTACCAGTCCCCAGGTGACATTCATCCCTGGTCCTGATCACCCTGCTACGGACTATCGGAGAGATAGCCCGCCCGTCTGCTGTTCCAGCCCCTCGTCGGTCCCGGAGTACCGCCCGTCATCTACCTGTCGGTACGACGCACCTCGACCTCCCGGTAACCTGACCATCGCCTGTCCCCAACGACCCGCTCGTCTCCTACCTGTCGGCACGACGCACCTCGACCTCCCGGTAACCTGACCATCGCCTGTCCCCAACGAGCCGTTCGCCTACTACCTGTCGGCACGACGCACCTCGACCTCCCGGTAACCTGACCATCGCCTGTCCCCAACGAGCCGTTCGCCTACTACCTGTCGGCACGACGCACCTCGACCTCCCGGTAACCTGACCATCGCCTGTCCCCAACGATCCGCTCGTCTCCTACCTGTCGGCTTGACGCACCTCGATCTCCCGGTCCCAGCTCCCTCGTCGGTCCTGGGGGATAACCTTCTATTGTGTTTTGTGCCATCAATAAACCCCTGTTCTTCCTTTCCTGGTCTCCGCCTGCGTTCTGGGTCCAACCTCACCACACACCGTCGTGACAGTGTGCCTATATTCAGATTGGAGTTGGAGTTTGTGTGGGGGTCAGGACCAGTGCTTTCAGTCATACACACATCCAACATTGAGTGCCTATATTCAGATTTGAGATGGACTGTGTGGGGGTAAGGACAAGTGCTCATAGTCATACACTTTTCCGACATTGTGTGCCTATATTCGGATTGGAGATCGAGTGTGTGTGGGGGTGAGGACCAGTGCTTGTAGTCAAACACACATCCGACATTGTGTGCCTATATTCGGAATGGAGATGGAGTGTGTGGGGGTCAGGACCAGTGCTCATAGTCAAACACTTTTCTGACATTGTGTGCCTATATTCGGATTGGAGATGGAGTGCGTGTGGGGGTGAGGACCAGTGCTTTTAGTCAAACATTCATCCGACATTGAGTGCCTATTTTCGGATTGGAGATTGAGTGTGTGTGGGGGTGAGGACCAGTGCTTGTAGTAAAACATTCATCCGACATTGTGTGCATATGTTCGGATTGGAGATGGAGTGTGTGTGGGGGTCAGGACCAGTGCTTTTAGTCATAAAAATATCTGACATTGAGTGCCTATTTTCAGATTGGAGATGGAGTGTGTGGGGGTCAGGACCAGTGCTCATAGTCATACACTTATCCAACATTGTGTGCCTATATTCGGATTGGAGATGGAGTGTTTGTGGGAGTCAGGACCAGTGCTTTTAGTCAAACATTCATCCGACATTGTGTGCCTATATTCGGATTGGAGATGGAGTGTGTGTGGGGATCAGGACCAATGCTTTTAGTCATACACGCATCCGACATTGTGTGCCTATATTAGGATTGGAGCTGGAGTGTGTGTGGGGGTCAGGACCAGTGCTCATAGTCATACACTCATCCGACATTGTGTGCCAATATTCGGATTGGAGATGGAGTGTGTCTGGGTGTCAGGACCAGTGCTTTTGGTCAAACATTCATCTGATATTGTGTGCTTCTGTCTGGATGGGAGATGTAGTGTGTGTGGGGGTCAGTACCAGTGCTTTTAGTCAAACACTCATCCGACATTGTGTGCCTATATTCGGATTGGAGATGGAGTGTGTGTGGGGTCGGGACCAGTGCTCATAGTCAAACATTCATCCGACATTGAGTCCCTATTTTCGGATTGGAGATTGAGTGTGTGTGGGGGTGAGGACCAGTGCTTGTAGTCAAACATTCATCCGACATTGTCTGCATATGTTCGGATTGGAGATGGAGTGTTTGTGGGGTCAGGACCAGTGCTCATAGTCATACACTCATCCGATATTGTGTGCTTATATTCGGATTGGAGATTGAGTGTGTGTGGGGTCGGGACCAGTGCTCATAGTCATGCACTCATTCGACATTGTGTGCCAATATTCGGATTTGAAATTGAGTGTGTGTTGGGGTCAGGACCAGTGCTTTTGGTCAAACATTCATCCGATATTGTGTGCCTCTGTCTGGATGGGAGATGTAGTGTGTGTGGGTCAGTACCAGTGCTTTTAGTCAATCACTCATCCGACAGTGTGTACCTATATTCGGATTGGAGATGGAGTGTGTGTTGGGTCAGGACCAGTGCTCATAGTCATACAATCATCCGACATTGAGTGCCTATATTCGGATTGGAGATGGAGTGTGTGTGGGGGTCAGGACCAGTGCTTTTAGCCATACACACATCCGAAATTGAGTGCCTATTTTCGGATTGGAGATGGAGTGTGTGGGGGTCAGGACCAGTGCTCATAGTCATACACTTATCCGACATTGTGTGCTTATATTCCGATTGGAGATGGAGTTTGTGTGGGGGTGAGGACCAGTGCTTTTAGTTAAACATTCATCCGACAATGTGTGCCTATATTCAGATTGGAGTTGGAGTTTGTGTGGGGGTCAGGACCAGTGCTTTTAGTCATACACACATCCAACATTGAGTGCCTATATTCGGATTGGAGATGGACTGTGTGGGGGTAAGGACAAGTGCTCATAGTCATACACTTTTCCGACATTGTGTGCCAATATTCGGATTGGAGATCGAGTGTGTGTGGGGGTGAGGACCAGTGCTTGTAGTCATACACACATCCGACATTGTGTGCCTATATTCGGAATGGAGATGGAGTGTGTGGGGGTCAGGACCAGTGCTCATAGTCAAACACTTTTCTGACATTGTGTGCCTATATTCGGATTGGAGATGGAGTGCGTGTGGGGGTGAGGACCAGTGCTTTTAGTCAAACATTCATCCGACATTGAGTGCCTATTTTCGGATTGGAGATTGAGTGTGTGTGGGGGTGAGGACCAGTGCTTGTAGTAAAACATTCATCCGACATTGTGTGCATATGTTCGGATTGGAGATGGAGTGTGTGTGGGGGTCAGGACCAGTGCTTTTAGTCATAAAAATATCTGACATTGAGTGCCTATTTTCGGATTGGAGATGGAGTGTGTGGGGGTCAGGACCAGTGCTCATAGTCATACACTTATCCAACATTGTGTGCCTATATTCGGATTGGAGATGGAGTGTTTGTGGGAGTCAGGACCAATGCTTTTAGTCATACACACATCCGACATTGTGTGCCTATATTAGGATTGGAGCTGGAGTGTGTGTGGGGGTCAGGACCAGTGCTCATAGTGATACACTCATCCGACATTGTGTGCCAATATTCGGATTGGGGATGGAGTGTGTCTGGGGGTCAGGACCAGTGCTTTTGGTCAAACATTCATCCGATCTTCCATCTGCCATCTTCTCCGGAGTCGTGTGCTGGGGAAGCAGGTTGAGATCAGCAGACGCCAACAAGATCAGCAGGATTGTCAGGAAGGCTGGCGCTGTCCTGGGGGTCCAGCTGGACTCCTTGTTGGTGGTGTCTGAGAGAAGGATGCTGCGCAAGCTGCGTAGTATCCTTGACAACAACTCTCACCCTCTCCATCAGGTGCTGACCTCATATAGAAGCACCTTTAGCAACAGACTCATTCCACCCAGGTGCACCACAGAACGCCATAGGAAGTCCTTTCTTCCTGTGGCTATTAGACTCTATAATTCCTCTACCTCGGGTCGTGAGAGGGACAGTGGAGACTTAGTGACCTGAGGCCAACGTACTTATTTTATTTTTATTTTATTTTTGGTCAACGCACTGTAAATCATCTCATTGTACTTTGCACTGTAAATTCTATTTCAAATCCGAATTCACTTTTCACTTTTTCACTTTTCACATGTCACTTTTCAGTTGAGTTATTTATTAATACATTATTACTGCCAATTTGCACTATACGTATTGTTGTGTATTGTATATACCTACGTACTACTGTTATAATACTGTAAATTATCTTCACTTATCAATACATTTAGACTTCATTTAGAATTATTTTAATTATTTTTGTTTATAATAGTTTTATTTTAGTTAGTTGTTGTTTTGTTTTTTAGCTTAGGTTTTAGTATTCTTGTGTGTGCATTTATTCCCCCTGTGTCAACTGTTGCACCTTAATTTCCCTCGGGATTAATAAAGTTTTCTGAATCTGAATTCTGAATCTGATATTGTGTGCTTCTGTGTGGATGGGAGATGTAGTGTGTGTGGGGGTCAGTACCAGTGCTTTTAGTCAAACACTCATCCGACATTGTGTGCCTATATTCGGATTGGAGATGGAGTGTGTGTGGGGTCGGGACCAGTGCTCATAGTCAAACATTCATCCGACATTGAGTCCCTATTTTCGGATTGGAGATTGAGTGTGTGTGGGGGTGAGGACCAGTGCTTGTAGTCAAACATTCATCCGACATTGTCTGCATATGTTCGGATTGGAGATGGAGTGTTTGTGGGGTCAGGACCAGTGCTCATAGTCATACACTCATCCGACATTGAGTGCGTCTATTCGGATTGGAGATGGAGCGTGTGTGGGTCAGAACCAGTGCTCATAGTCATACACTCATCCGACATTGTGTGGCTATATTTGGATTGGAGATGGAGTGTGTGTGGGGGTGAGGACCAGTGCTTTTAGCCAAACATTCATCCGACATTGTGTGCCTATATTCGGATTGGAGATTGAGTGTGTGTGGCGGTGAGGACCAGTGCTTGTAGTCAAACATTCATCCGACATTGTGTGCCTATATTCGGATTGGAGATGAAGTGTGTGTGGGGGTCAGGACCAGTGCTTTTAGTCATACACACATCCGAAATTGAGTGCCTATTTTCGGATTGGAGATGGAGTGTGTGGGGGTCAGGGCCAGTGCTCATAGTCATACACTTATCCAACATTGTGTGCCTATATTCGGATTGGAGAGGGAGTGTGTGTGGGAGTCAGGACCAGTGCTTTTAGTCAAACACTCATCCGACATTGTGTGCCTATATTCGGATTGGAGATGGAGTGTGTGTGGGGTCGGGACCAGTGCTCATAGTCAAACATTCATCCGACATTGAGTGCCTATTTTCGGATTGGAGATTGAGTGTGTATGGGGGTGAGGACCAGTGCTTGTAGTCAAACATTCATCCGACATTGTCTGCATATGTTCGGATTGGAGATGGAGTGTGTGTGGGGTCAGGACCAGTGCTCATAGTCATACACTCAACCGACATTGAGTGCCTCTATTCGGATTGGAGATGGAGCATGTGTGGGTCAGTACCAGTTCTCATAGTCATAGACTCATCCGACATTGTGTGGCTATATTCGGATTGGAGATGGAGTGTGTGTGGGGTTGAGGACCAGTGCTTTTAGTCAAATATTCATCCGACATTGTGTGCCTATATTCGGATTGGAGATGGAGTGTGTTTGGGGGTGAGGACCAGTGCTTGTAGCCAAACATTCATCCGACATTGTGTGCCTATATTCAGATTGGAGATGGACTGTGTGGTGGTCAGGACCAGTGCTCATAGTCATACACTTTTCCGACACGAGCCTCTCCTCCACCTCCTTGGCTGTCCGAACCTCTGCGGGCTCGTAGAGCAGAGCTACGGGCGGCCGAGAGAAAATGGAGGAAATCGGACTCCTCTGATGACCTCGCTCACTACCTCCGTCTCCTCGCTGGCTTCACCTCCACGGTATCGGCTGCTAAATCTGCCTTCTACCGTACAAAAATAAACTCTTCTGCCTCTAACCCAAGGAAAGTTTTCTCCATGTTCTCTTCCCTCCTCAACCCCCCCTCCCTCCCCCTCCCTCCTCCCTCTCAGCTGATGACTTTGTCACCTTCTTTACGAAGAAGGTGAACGACATTACCTCCTCCTTCACCCCCACCGCTTTCCTCCCTCCCTCCTCTCCCACCCCCACTAACCTTACCTGTTTCAACCCCCTCTCCCCTGATGAAGTTAACAAACTGGTGACATCTAACCACCCTACCAGCTGCCCCCTCGACCCAATCCCTTCCTCTCTTCTCCAGGACATCTCGGGCGATATCCTTCCCTTCCTTACATCCCAAATCAACATCTCCCTTGAGGCAGGCCTGTTTCCGGCAGCCTTCAAGACTGCCAGAATCAAGCCGCTCCTCAAGAAACCATCCCTAGACACCACTGATGTCCAAAACTACAGACCGGTATCTCTCCTATCATTCCTGTCCAAAACCCTTGAACGAGCTGTCTCCTCACAACTTTCTTCCTATCTCTCCCAGAACAACCTCCTCGACCCTCACCAGTCAGGCTTCAAAGCTGCGCACTCCACGGAGACGGCACTGCTCGCAGTGACAGAGTCTCTTCATGATGCCAGAAGCTCGTCCCTCTCATCGGTACTGATCCTTCTCGACCTGTCTGCGGCGTTCGACACAGTGAACCACCAGATCCTCCTCTCCACTCTCGCCGAGCTTGGAATCGCTGGAACTGCGTTATCCTGGTTCACCTCCTACCTTGCAGATCGGACTTATCAGGTCACATGGAATGGTTCCCTGTCCAAACCCTGCACCCTGGACACCGGAGTCCCTCAAGGCTCAGTATTGGGACCCCTTCTGTTTTCTCTTTACACTAAATCGCTAGGCTCTGTAATCGCATCTCATGGCTTCTCCTATCACTGCTATGCGGATGACACTCAACTGTTTCTCTCCTTTCCCCCCTCAGAAACCCAAATAGCAACACGCATCTCGAAATGCCTGGCCGACATCAGCAGATGGACAGCCGCCAACCACCTGAAGCTCAACCTTGACAAGACTGAGCTCCTCTTCATACCGGGGAAAGACTGCCCTCAGATGGACCTACTGGTCACCATCGAGAACACCCAAGTCTCCCCCTCAACCACAACAAGAGACCTTGGTGTGGTGGTAGATGACCAGCTGTCCTGCAATGCCAACGTCACCGCGGTGGCCCGATCTTGCAGAATTGCCCTCTACAACATCCGCAGGATCCGGCCCTTCCTCACACGTGAAGCGGCGCAGATCCTGGTCCAAGCGCTCGTCATCACCCGCCTCGACTACTGCAACTCTCTCCTGGCGGGACTCCCCGCCTCTGCAACCAAGCCCCTCCAACGCATCCAGAACGCAGCAGCACGCCTGGTATTCAACCTACCGAAATTCTCCCACGTGACCCCTCTCTTCCGCGAACTCCACTGGCTTCCGGTAAATGCTCGCATCAAATTCAAGATTCTGGTGCTGACCTTTAGGGCAGTCAATGGAACTGCCCCGGCCTACCTCCAGGCGTTGGTCAAACCCTACATCCCAGCCAGAGCGCTCCGCTCAACTTCTGCCAGGCGACTTGTTCGACCTTCACTAAGGTCAACCAAACATCGCTCGTCCAAAACCCAGCTCTTCACGGCTCTGGCCCCACAGTGGTGGAATGAACTCCCGTCTCATGTCAGGACGGCAGAGTCCCTCGCCAGCTTCCGCAAGAGACTCAAGACCCACCTGTTCAGAGTCCACCTGGACTCTCCTTTGTGAAACCCCTAAACTTGCTTAAGTCCTGACATTAATAGCTCTTAGCATGTTGTATATGTTAGCAAGTGTATGTCCTTAATGTTGTTAACACGCTCTTATCACAGCTACTTAAGCAGGTGACCTAGCAGTACGAAATTGTGTTATTCATCTTGTCAATATGAATACTTGTGAACTGCTGTATTTATATGTTTGCGTACCCCAGTGTTATGCTATTGTCTGCTTCAACTAATGTACACCTTGTAAGTCGCTTTGGATAAAAGCGTCTGCCAAATTGTCGCCGAAATGTTAAATGTATATTTGGATTGGAGATGGAGTGTGTGTGGGGGTGAGTACCGAGTGCTTTTAGGAGTCAAACATTCATCTGACATTGTGTTGCGCTATAATTCGGATTGGAAGATTGAGGTGTGTGTGGGGGTGAGGACCAGTGCTTGTAGTCAAACCATATATCCAACATTGTGTGCCTTATATTCGGATTGGAGATTGAGTGTGTGTGGCGTCGGACCAGATTGCTCATAGTCATACACATCATCCGACATTGTGTGCCATATTCGGATTGGAGATGGAGTGTGTGTTGGGGTCAGGACCAGTGCTTTTGGTCAAACATCTATCCGATATTGTGTGCCTCTGTCTGGATGGTAGATGTAGTGTGTGTGGGTCAGTAACAGTGCTTTTAGTCAAACAATCATCCGACAGTGTGTGCCATATTCAGTATTGGAGATGGAGTGTGTGTGGGGGTGAGGACCAGTGCTTTTAGTCATACATCATCCGACATTGGTGCCTATATTCGGATTGGAGATGGAGTGTGTGTGGGGTCAGGACCAGTGCTCTAGTCATACATCATCCGGACATTGAGTGCTATATATAGATCGGAGTGTGGAGATAGGAGTGTGTGTGGTTCAGTCAGTGCTTATAGTCATACACTCATTCCGACATTGTGTGGCTATATTTGGATTGGAGATTGAGTTGTGTGGGGGTGAGGACCAGTGCTTTTAGTCAACATTATCGCGACATGTGTTGCCTATATTCGGATTGGAGATGAGTGTGTGTGGCGGTGAGGACCAGTGTCTGTATCAAACATTCATCCGTACATTGTGTGCTATATTCGGATTGGAGATGGATTGTGTGTGGTGGTCAGGACCAGTGCTTTTAGTCATACATCCATCCGAATTGAGTGCCTATTTTCGGATTGGAGATGGAGTGTGGTGGGGGTCAGGCCATGCTCATAGTCATACACTTATCCAACATGTGTGCCTTATTCGGATTGGAGAGGAGTGTGTGTGGGAGTCAGGACCATGTGCTTTTAGTCCAACATTCATCCGACATTGTGTGCCTATATTCGGATTGAGATGGAGTGTGTGTGGGGGTCAGGACCAGTGCTTTAGTCATAACACACATCCGACATTGTGTGCCTATATTCGGAATGGGAGATGAGTGTGTGTGGGGTCAGGACCAGTGCTAATTGTCATACACTATCCGACATTGAGTGCCTATTTCGGATGGAGATGGAGTGTGTGGGGGTCAGGACCAGTGCTTTTAGTCAAACATACATCCGACATTGTGTGCCTATATTCGGATTGGAGATGGATGTGTGGGGGTCAGGACCAGTGCTTCATAGTCATACACTTATCCGACATTGAGTGCCTATTTGTTGATGGGCGATGGAGTGTGTGTGGGGGTCAGGACCAGTGCTTTTAGTCAAACATATCATCCGGATTGTGTGCCTATATTCGGATTGGAGATTGAGTGTGTGGGGGGTCAGGACCAGTGCTTCTAGTCATACACTTATCCGACATTGTGTTGCCTATATTCGGATTGGAGATGGAGTGTGTGTGGGGGTGAGGACCAGTGCTTTAGTCAAACATCATCCGACATTGTGTGCCTATATTCGGATTGGAGCTGGAGTGTGTCTGGGGTCAGGACCAGTGCTTTTTGTCAACATTCATCCGACATTGAGTGCCTATATTCGGATTGGAGATGGAGTGTGTGTGGGTCAGGACCAGTGCTCTAGTCATAACACTTATCCGACATTGTGTGCCTATATTCGGATTGGAGATGAATGTGTGTGGGTCAGGAACAGTGCTCATAGTCCATACACTTATCCGACATTGAGTGCTTATTTTTGGATGGGAAATGGAGTGTGTGTGGGGTGAGGACCAGTGCTCTTATTCAACACTCATCCGACATTGTGTGCCTATATTCGTTGTTGGTGGATGTGTGTGGGTGACAGACCAGTGCTTTAGTCATACACCAATCCCGACATTGTGTGCTTATATTCCGATTGGAGTTGGATTGTGTGGGGGTCAGGACCAGTGCTTTTAGTCTTACAATCATCCGACATTTGAGTGCCTATATTCGGATTGGAGATGGAGTGTGTGTGGGGTCAGGACCGTGCTCATAGTCATACACTCATCTGACATTGTGTGGCTATATTCCGATTGGAGATGGAGTTTGTGTGGGGGTGAGGACCAGTGCTTTATTCAAACATTCATCCGACAATGTGTGCCTATATTCCGGATTGGTGATGGAGTTTGTGTGGGGGTCAGGACCAGTGCTTTTAGTCATACACACATCCAACATTGAGTGCCTATATTCGATTGGAGATGGACTGTGTGGGGGTCAGGACAAGTGCTCATAGTCATACACTTTTCCGACATTGTGTGCCTATATTCGGATTGGAGATGGAGTGTGTGTGGGGGTGAGGACCAGTGCTTTTAGTCAAACATTCATCCGACATTGTGTGCCTATATTCGGATTGGAGATTGAGTGTGTGTGGGGGTGAGGACCAGTGCTTGTAGTCAAACACTCATCCGACATTGTGTGCCTATATTCGGATTGGAGATGGAGTGTGTGTGGGGGTCAGGACCAGTGCTTTTAGTCATACACACATCCGAAATTGAGTGCCTATTTTCAGATTGGAGATGGAGTGTGTGTGGGGGTGGGGACCAGTGTTTTTAGTCAAACATTCATACGACATTGTGTGCTTATATTCGGATTGGAGATTGAGTGTGTGTGGGGTCGGGACCAGTGCTCATAGTCATACACTCATCCGACATTGTGTGCCAATATTCGGATTGGAAATTGAGTGTGTGTTGGGGTCAGGACCAGTGCTTTTGGTCAAACATTCATCCGATATTGTGTGCCTCTGTCTGGATGGGAGATGTAGTGTGTGTGGGTCAGTACCAGTGCTTTTAGTCAATCACTCATCCGACAGTGTGTGCCCTATATTCGGATTGGAGATGGAGTGTGTGTGGGGGTCGAGGACCAGTGCTCATTAGTCATACAATCATCCGACATTGAGTGCCTATATTCGGATTGGAGATGGAGTGTGTGTTGGGTCAGGACCAGTGCTCATAGTCA
>JANIIK010000778.1:0-26244 GCA_027704905.1 Muraenolepis orangiensis
TATGTTTGACTAAAAGCACTGGTCCTGACCCCCACACACACTCCATCTCCCATCCAAAAATAGGCACTCAATGTCGGATAAGTGTATGACTATGAGCACTGGTCATGACCCCCACACACTCCATCTCCAATCCGAATATAGGCACACAATGTCGGATGTATGTTTGACTAAAAGCACTGGTCCTGACTCCCACACACACTCCATCTCCCATCCGAAATAGGCACTCAATGTCGGATAAGTGTATGACAATTAGCACTGGTCCTGACCCCCACACACACTCCATCTCCAATCCGAATATAGGCACACATTGTCGGATGAATGTTTAACTAAAAGCACTGGTCCTCACCCCCACACAAACTCCATCTCCAATCGGAATATAAGCACACAATGTCGGATAAGTGTATGACTATGAGCACTGGTCCTGACCCCCACACACTCCATCTCCAATCCGAATATAGCCACACAATGTCAGATGAGTGTATGACTATGAGCACTGGTCCTGACCCCACACACACTCCATCTCCAATCCGAATATAGGCACTCAGTGTCGGATGATTGTAAGACAAAAAGCACTGGTCCTCACCCCCACACACACTCCATCTCCAATCCGAATATGGGCACAAACTGTCGGATGAATGTTTGACTAAATCCACTGGTCCCCACCCCCACACACACTCCATCTCCAATCCGAAAATAGGCACTCAATGTCGGATATTTTTATGACTAAAAGCACTGGTCCTGACCCCCACACACACTCCATCTCCAATCCGAACATATGCACACAATGTCGGATGAATGTTTGACTACAAGCACTGGTCCTCACCCCCACACACACTCAATCTCCAATCCGAAAATAGGCACTCAATGTCGGATGAATGTTTGACTAAAAGCACTGGTCCTCACCCCCACACGCACTCCATCTCCAATCCGAATATAGGCACACAATGTCGGAAAAGTGTATGACTATGAGCACTGGTCCTGACCCCCACACACTCCATCTCCATTCCGAATATTGGCACACAATGTCAGATGTGTGTATGACTAAAAGCACTGGTCCTGACCCCCACACACACTCCATCTCCAATCCGACAATAGGCACACAATGTCGGATGAATGTTTGACTAAAAGCACTGGTCCTGACTCCCACACACACTCCCTCTCCAATCCGAATATAGGCACACAATGTTGGATAAGTGTATGACTTTTAGCACTGGTCCTGACCCCCACACACTCCATCTCCAATCTGAATATACGCACACAATGTCGGATAAGTGAATGACTAGGAGCACTGGTCCTGACCCCCACACACTCAATCTCCAATCCGAATATAGGCACACAATTCCGGATATATGTTTGACTAAAAGCACTGGTCCTGACCCCCACACACACTCCATCTCCGATCCAAAAATAGGCACTCAATGTCGGATAAGTGTATGACTATGAGCACTGGTCCTGACCCCCACACACTCCATCTCCAATCCGAATATAGGCACACAATGTCGGATGTATGTTTGACTAAAAGCACTGGTCCTGACTCCCACACACACTCCATCTCCCATCCGAAATAGGCACTCAATGTCGGATAAGTGTATGACAATTAGCACTGGTCCTGACCCCCACACACTCCATCTCCATTCCGAATATAGGCACACAATGTCGGATGTGTGTATGACTAAAAGCACTGGTCCTGACCCCCACACACACTCCATCTCCAATCCGAATATAGGCACACAATGTCGGATGAATGTTTGACTAAAAGCACTGGTCCTGACTCCCACACACACTCCCTCTCCAATCCGAATATAGGCACAAAATGTTGGATAAGTGTATGACTAGGAGCACTGGTCCTGACCCCCACACACTCAATCTCCAATCCGAATATAGGCACACAATTCCGGATATATGTTTGACTAAAAGCACTGGTCCTGACCCCCACACACACTCCATCTCCCATCCAAAAATAGGCACTCAATGTCGGATAAGTGTATGACTATGAGCACTGGTCCTGACCCCCACACACTCCATCTCCAATCCGAATATAGGCACACAATGTCGGATGTATGTTTGACTAAAAGCACTGGTCCTGACTCCCACACACACTCCATCTCCCATCCGAAATAGGCACTCAATGTCGGATAAGTGTATGACAATTAGCACTTGTCCTGACCCCCACACACTCCATCTCCATTCCGAATATAGGCACACAATGTCGGATGTGTGTATGACTAAAAGCACTGGTCCTGACCCCCACACACACTCCATCTCCAATCCGAATATAGGCACACAATGTCGGATGAATGTTTGACTAAAAGCACTGGTCCTGACTCCCACACACACTCCCTCTCCAATCCGAATATAGGCACAAAATGTTGGATAAGTGTATGACTATGAGCACTGGCCCTGACCCCCACACACTCCATCTCCTAACCGAAAATAGGCACTCAATTTCGGATGTGTGTATGACTAAAAGCACTGGTCCTGACTCCCACACACACTCCATCTCCCATCCGAAATAGGCACTCAATGTTGGATAAGTGTATGACTATGAGCACTGGTCCTGACCCAACACACAATCCATCTCCAATCCGAATATAGGCACTCAATGTCGGATGATTGCATGACTAAAAGCACTGGTCCTCACCCTCACACACACTCCATCTCCAATCCGAATATGGGCACACACTGTCGGATGAGTGTTTGACTAAAAGCACTGGTCCCGACCCCACACACACTCAATCTCCAATCCGAATATAGGCACACAATGTTGGATGAATGTTTGACTACAAGCACTGGTCCTCACCCCCACACACACTCAATCTCCAATCCGAATATCGGCACACAATGTCAGATGAATGTTTGACTAAAAGCACTGGTCCTCACCCCCACACACACTCCATCTCCAATCCAAATATAGGCACACACTGTCGGAAAAGTGTATGACTATGAGCACTGGTCCTGACCCCCACACGCTCCATCTCCAATCCGAATAGAGGCACTCAATGTCGGATGAGTGTATGACTAAAAGCACTGGTCCTCACCCCCACATACTCCATCTCCAATCCGAATATAAGCACACAATGTTGGATAAGTGTATTACTTTGAGCACTGGTCCTGACCCCCACACACTCCATCTCAATCCGAAAATAGGCACTCAATGTCGGATATTTGTATGACTACAAGCACTGGTCCAGACCCCCACACATACTCCATCTCCAATCCGTCTATAGGCACACAATGTCGGATGAATGTTTGGCTACAAGCACTGGTCCTCACCCCCACACACACTCCATCTCCAATCCGAATATAGGCACACAATGTCGGATGAATATTTGACTAAAAGCACTGGTCCTCAACCCCACACACACTCCATCTCCAATCCGAATATAGCCACACAATGTCGGATGAGTCTATGACTATGAGAACTGGTACTGACCCACACACGCTCCATCTCCAATCCGAATAGAGGCACTCAATGTCGGATGAGTGTATGACTATGAGCACTGGTCCTGACCCCACACACACTCCATCTCCAATCCGAACATATGCAGACAATGTCGGATGAATGTTTGACTACAAGCACTTGTCCTCACCCCCACACACACTCAATCTCCAATCCGAAAATAGTCACTCAATGTCGGATGAATGTTTGACTATTAGCACTGGTCCCGACCCCACACACACTCCATCTCCAATCCGAATATAGGCACACAATGTCGGATGAGTGTTTGACTAAAAGCACTGGTCCTGACCCCCACACACACTCCATCTCCCATCCAAAAATAGGCACTCAATGTCGGATAAGTGTATGACTATGAGCACTGGTCCTGACCCCCACACACTCCATCTCCAATCCGAATATAGGCACACAATGTCGGATGTATGTTTGACTAAAAGCACTGGTCCTGACTCCCACACACACTCCATCTCCCATCCGAAATAGGCACTCAATGTCGGATAAGTGTATGAAAATTAGCACTGGTCCTGACCCCCACACACTCCATCTCCATTCCGAATATAGGCACACAATGTCGGATGTGTGTATGACTAAAAGCACTGGTCCTGACCCCCACACACACTCCATCTCCAATCCGAATATAGGCACACATTGTCGGATGAATGTTTAACTAAAAGCACTGGTCCTCACCCCCACACAAACTCCATCTCCAATCGGAATATAAGCACACAATGTCGGATAAGTGTATGACTATGAGCACTGGTCCTGACCCCCACACACTCCATCTCCAATCCGAATATAGCCACACAATGTCAGATGAGTGTATGACTATGAGCACTGGTCCTGACCCCACACACACTCCATCTCCAATCCGAATATAGGCACTCAGTGTCGGATGATTGTAAGACAAAAAGCACTGGTCCTCACCCCCACACACACTCCATCTCCAATACGAATATGGGCACAAACTGTCGGATGAATGTTTGACTAAATCCACTGGTCCTGACCCCCACACACACTCCATCTCCAATCCGAACATATGCACACAATGTCGGATGAATGTTTGACTACAAGCACTGGTCCTCACCCCCACACACACTCAATCTCCAATCCGAAAATAGGCACTCAATGTCGGATGAATGTTTGACTATGAGCACTGGTCCTGACCCCCACACACTCCATCTCCATTCCGAATATTGGCACACAATGTCGGATGTGTGTATGACTAAAAGCACTGGTCCTGACCCCCACACACACTCCATCTCCAATCCGAAAATAGGCACACAATGTCGGATGAATGTTTGACTAAAAGCACTGGTCCTGACTCCCACACACACTCCATCTCCAATCCGAATATAGGCACACAATGTTGGATAAGTGTATGACTTTTAGCACTGGTCCTGACCCCCACACACTCCATCTCCAATCTGAATATACGCACACAATGTCGGATAAGTGAATGACTAGGAGCACTGGTCCTGACCCCCACACACTCAATCTCCAATCCGAATATAGGCACACAATTCCGGATATATGTTTGACTAAAAGCACTGGTCCTGACCCCCACACACACTCCATCTCCCATCCAAAAATAGGCACTCAATGTCGGATAAGTGTATGACTATGAGCACTGGTCCTGACCCCCACACACTCCATCTCCAATCCGAATATAGGCACACAATGTCGGATGTATGTTTGACTAAAAGCACTGGTCCTGACTCCCACACACACTCCATCTCCCATCCGAAATAGGCACTCAATGTCGGATAAGTGTATGACAATTAGCACTGGTCCTGACCCCCACACACTCCATCTCCATTCCGAATATAGGCACACAATGTCGGATGTGTGTATGACTAAAAGCACTGGTCCTGACCCCCACACACACTCCATCTCCAATCCGAATATAGGCACACAATGTCGGATGAATGTTTGACTAAAAGCACTGGTCCTGACTCCCACACACACTCCCTCTCCAATCCGAATATAGGCACAAAATGTTGGATAAGTGTATGACTAGGAGCACTGGTCCTGACCCCCACACACTCAATCTCCAATCCGAATATAGGCACACAATTCCGGATATATGTTTGACTAAAAGCACTGGTCCTGACCCCCACACACACTCCATCTCCCATCCAAAAATAGGCACTCAATGTCGGATAAGTGTATGACTATGAGCACTGGTCCTGACCCCCACACACTCCATCTCCAATCCGAATATAGGCACACAATGTCGGATGTATGTTTGACTAAAAGCACTGGTCCTGACTCCCACACACACTCCATCTCCCATCCGAAATAGGCACTCAATGTCGGATAAGTGTATGACAATTAGCACTGGTCCTGACCCCACACACACTCCATCTCCAATCCGAATATAGGCACTCAGTGTCGGATGATTGTAAGACAAAAAGCACTGGTCCTCACCCCCACACACACTCCATCTCCAATACGAATATGGGCACAAACTGTCGGATGAATGTTTGACTAAATCCACTGGTCCTGACCCCCACACACACTCCATCTCCAATCCGAACATATGCACACAATGTCGGATGAATGTTTGACTACAAGCACTGGTCCTCACCCCCACACACACTCAATCTCCAATCCGAAAATAGGCACTCAATGTCGGATGAATGTTTGACTATGAGCACTGGTCCTGACCCCCACACACTCCATCTCCATTCCGAATATTGGCACACAATGTCGGATGTGTGTATGACTAAAAGCACTGGTCCTGACCCCCACACACACTCCATCTCCAATCCGAAAATAGGCACACAATGTCGGATGAATGTTTGACTAAAAGCACTGGTCCTGACTCCCACACACACTCCATCTCCAATCCGAATATAGGCACACAATGTTGGATAAGTGTATGACTTTTAGCACTGGTCCTGACCCCCACACACTCCATCTCCAATCTGAATATACGCACACAATGTCGGATAAGTGAATGACTAGGAGCACTGGTCCTGACCCCCACACACTCAATCTCCAATCCGAATATAGGCACACAATTCCGGATATATGTTTGACTAAAAGCACTGGTCCTGACCCCCACACACACTCCATCTCCCATCCAAAAATAGGCACTCAATGTCGGATAAGTGTATGACTATGAGCACTGGTCCTGACCCCCACACACTCCATCTCCAATCCGAATATAGGCACACAATGTCGGATGTATGTTTGACTAAAAGCACTGGTCCTGACTCCCACACACACTCCATCTCCCATCCGAAATAGGCACTCAATGTCGGATAAGTGTATGACAATTAGCACTGGTCCTGACCCCCACACACTCCATCTCCATTCCGAATATAGGCACACAATGTCGGATGTGTGTATGACTAAAAGCACTGGTCCTGACCCCCACACACACTCCATCTCCAATCCGAATATAGGCACACAATGTCGGATGAATGTTTGACTAAAAGCACTGGTCCTGACTCCCACACACACTCCCTCTCCAATCCGAATATAGGCACAAAATGTTGGATAAGTGTATGACTAGGAGCACTGGTCCTGACCCCCACACACTCAATCTCCAATCCGAATATAGGCACACAATTCCGGATATATGTTTGACTAAAAGCACTGGTCCTGACCCCCACACACACTCCATCTCCCATCCAAAAATAGGCACTCAATGTCGGATAAGTGTATGACTATGAGCACTGGTCCTGACCCCCACACACTCCATCTCCAATCCGAATATAGGCACACAATGTCGGATGTATGTTTGACTAAAAGCACTGGTCCTGACTCCCACACACACTCCATCTCCCATCCGAAATAGGCACTCAATGTCGGATAAGTGTATGACAATTAGCACTTGTCCTGACCCCCACACACTCCATCTCCATTCCGAATATAGGCACACAATGTCGGATGTGTGTATGACTAAAAGCACTGGTCCTGACCCCCACACACACTCCATCTCCAATCCGAATATAGGCACACAATGTCGGATGAATGTTTGACTAAAAGCACTGGTCCTGACTCCCACACACACTCCCTCTCCAATCCGAATATAGGCACAAAATGTTGGATAAGTGTATGACTATGAGCACTGGCCCTGACCCCCACACACTCCATCTCCTAACCGAAAATAGGCACTCAATTTCGGATGTGTGTATGACTAAAAGCACTGGTCCTGACTCCCACACACACTCCATCTCCCATCCGAAATAGGCACTCAATGTTGGATAAGTGTATGACTATGAGCACTGGTCCTGACCCAACACACAATCCATCTCCAATCCGAATATAGGCACTCAATGTCGGATGATTGCATGACTAAAAGCACTGGTCCTCACCCTCACACACACTCCATCTCCAATCCGAATATGGGCACACACTGTCGGATGAGTGTTTGACTAAAAGCACTGGTCCCGACCCCACACACACTCAATCTCCAATCCGAATATAGGCACACAATGTTGGATGAATGTTTGACTACAAGCACTGGTCCTCACCCCCACACACACTCAATCTCCAATCCGAATATCGGCACACAATGTCAGATGAATGTTTGACTAAAAGCACTGGTCCTCACCCCCACACACACTCCATCTCCAATCCAAATATAGGCACACAATGTCGGAAAAGTGTATGACTATGAGCACTGGTCCTGACCCCCACACGCTCCATCTCCAATCCGAATAGAGGCACTCAATGTCGGATGAGTGTATGACTAAAAGCACTGGTCCTCACCCCCACATACTCCATCTCCAATCCGAATATAAGCACACAATGTTGGATAAGTGTATTACTTTGAGCACTGGTCCTGACCCCCACACACTCCATCTCCAATCCGAAAATAGGCACTCAATGTCGGATATTTGTATGACTACAAGCACTGGTCCTGACCCCCACACATACTCCATCTCCAATCCGTCTATAGGCACACAATGTCGGATGAATGTTTGGCTACAAGCACTGGTCCTCACCCCCACACACACTCCATCTCCAATCCGAATATAGGCACACAATGTCGGATGAATATTTGACTAAAAGCACTGGTCCTCAACCCCACACACACTCCATCTCCAATCCGAATATAGCCACACAATGTCGGATGAGTCTATGACTATGAGAACTGGTACTGAACCACACACGCTCCATCTCCAATCCGAATAGAGGCACTCAATGTCGGATGAGTGTATGACTATGAGCACTGGTCCTGACCCCACACACACTCCATCTCCAATCCGAACATATGCAGACAATGTCGGATGAATGTTTGACTACAAGCACTTGTCCTCACCCCCACACACACTCAATCTCCAATCCGAAAATAGTCACTCAATGTCGGATGAATGTTTGACTATTAGCACTGGTCCCGACCCCACACACACTCCATCTCCAATCCGAATATAGGCACACAATGTCGGATGAGTGTTTGACTAAAAGCACTGGTACTGACCCCCACACACACTACATCTCCCATCCAGACAGAAGCACACAATATCGGATGAATGTTTGACCAAAAGCACTGGTCCTGACCCCCACACACACTCCAGCTCCAATCCTAATATAGGCACACAATGTCGGATGTGTGTATGACTAAAAGCATTGGTCCTGATCCCCACACACACTCCATCTCCAATCCGAATATAGGCACACAATGTCGGATGAATGTTTGACTAAAAGCACTGGTCCTGACTCCCACACACACTCCATCTCCAATCCGAATATAGGCACACAATGTTGGATAAGTGTATGACTATGAGCACTGGTCCTGACCCCCACACACTCCATCTCCAATCCGAAAATAGGCACTCAATGTCGGATATTTTTATGACTAAAAGCACTGGTCCTGACCCCCACACACACTCCATCTCCAATCCGAACATATGCACACAATGTCGGATGAATGTTTGACTACAAGCACTGGTCCTCACCCCCACACACACTCAATCTCCAATCCGAAAATAGGCACTCAATGTCGGATGAATGTTTGACTAAAAGCACTGGTCCTCACCCCCACACGCACTCCATCTCCAATCCGAATATAGGCACACAATGTCGGAAAAGTGTATGACTATGAGCACTGGTCCTGACCCCCACACACTCCATCTCCAATCCGAATATAGGCACACAATGTCGGATGTGTGTATGACTAAAAGCACTGGTCCTGACCCCCACACACACTCCATCTCCAATCCGAATATAGGCACACAATGTCGGATGAATGTTTGACTAAAAGCACTGGTCCTGACCCCACACACACTCCCTCTCCAATCCGAATATAGGCACACAATGTTGGATAAGTGTATGACTATGAACACTGGCCCTGACCCCCACACACTCCATCTCCAATCCGAATATAGGCACACAATGTTGGATGTGTGTATGACTAAAAGCACTGGTCCTGACCCCCACACACACTCCATCTCCAATCCGAATATAGGCACACAATGTCGGATGAATGTTTGACTAAAAGCACTGGTCCTGACTCCCACACACACTCCCTCTCCAATCCGAATATAGGCACACAATGTTGGATAAGTGTATGACTATGAAGCACTGGTCCTGACCCCCACACACTCCATCTCCAATCCGAAAATCGGCACTCAATTTCGGATGTGTGTATGACTAAAAGCAATGGTCCTGACCCCCACACACACTCCATCTCCAATCCGAATATAGGCACACAATGTCGGATGAATGTTTGACTACAAGCACTGGTCCTCACCCCCACACACACTCAATCTCCAATCCGAATATTGGCACACAATGTCGGATGAATGTTTGACTAAAAGCACTGGTCCTCACCCCCACACACACTCCATCTCCAATCCAAATATAGCCACACAATGTCGGATGAGTGTATGACTATGAGCACTGGTACTGACCCACACACACTCCATCTCCAATCCGAATATAGGCACTCAATGTCGGATGATTGTATGACTATGAGCACTGGTCCTGACCCAACACACACTCCATCTCCAATCCGAATATAGGCACTCAATGTCGGAAGATTGTATGACTAAAAGCACTGGTCCTCACCCCCACACACACTCCATCTCCAATCCGAATATGGGCACACACTGTCGGATGAGTGATTGACTATAAGCACTGGTACTGACCCACACACACTACATCTCCCATCCAGACAGATGCACACAATATCGGATGAATGTTTGACCAAAAGCACTGGTCCTGACCCCAACACACACTCCATTTCCAATCCGAATATTGGCACACAATGTCGGATGAGTGTATGACTATGAGCACTGGTCCCGACCCCACACACACTCAATCTCCAATCCGAATATAAGCACACAATGTCGTATGAATGTTTGACTAAAAACACTGGTCCCCACCCCCACACACACTCCATCTCCAATCCGAAAATAGGCACTCAATTTCGGATGTGTGTATGACTAAAAGCACTGGTCCTGACCCCCACACACACTCCATCTCCAATCCGAATATAGGCACACAATGTCGGATGAATGTTTGACTACAAGCACTGGTCCTCACCCCCACACACACTCAATCTCCAATCCGAATATAGGCACACAATGTCGGATGAATGTTTGACTAAAAGCACTGGTCCTCACCCCCACACACACTCCATCTCCAATCCGAATATAGGCACACAATGTCGGAAAAGTGTATGACTATGAGCACTTGTCCTGACCCCCACACAGTCCATCTCCAATCCGAATATAGGCACTCAATGTTGGATGTGTGTATGACTAAAAGCACTGGTCCTGACCCCCACACAAACTCCAACTCCAATCTGAATATAGGCACACATTGTCGGATGAATGTTTAACTAAAAGCACTGGTCCTCACCCCCACACAAACTCCATCTCCAATCGGAATATAAGCACACAATGTCGGATAAGTGTATGACTATGAGCACTGGTCCTGACCCCACACACACTCCATCTCCAATCCGAATATAGGCACACACTGTCGGATGAGTGATTGACTAAAAGCACTGGTACTGACCCACACACACTACATCTCCATCCAGACAGAGGCACACAATATCGGATGAATGTTTGACCAAAAGCACTGGTCCTGACCCCAACACACACTCAATCTCCAATCCGAATATAGGCACACAATGTCGGATGAGTGCATGACTATGAGCACTGGTCCCGACCCCACACACACTCAATCTCCAATCCGAATATAAGCACACAATGTCGTATGAATGTTTGACTAAAAACACTGGTCCCCACCCCCACACACACTCCATCTCCAATCTGAAAATAGGCACTCAATTTCAGATTTGTGTATGACTAAAAGCACTGGTCTTGACCCCACACACACTCCATCTCCAATCCGAATATAGGCACACAATGTCGGATGAATGTTTGACTACAAGCACTGGTCCTCACCCCCCACACACTCCATCTCCAATCCGAATATAGGCACACAATGTCGGAAAAGTGTATGACAATGAGCACTGGTCCTGACCCCCACACACTCCATCTCCAATCCGAATATAGGCACTCAATGTCGGATGATTGTATGACTATGAGCAATGGTCCTGACCCAACACACACTCCATCTCCAATCCGAATATAGGCACTCAATGTCGGAAGATTGTATGACTAAAAGCACTGGTCCTCACCCCCACACACACTCCATCTCCAATCCGAATATGGGCACACACTGTCGGATGAGTGTTTGACTAAAAGCACTGGTACTGACCCACACACACTACATCTCCCATCCAGACAGAGGCACACAATATCGGATGAATGTTTGACCAAAAGCACTGGTCCTGACCCCAACACACACTCAATTTCCAATCCGAATATTGGCACACAAAGTCGGATGAGTGTATGACTATGAGCACTGGTCCCGACCCCACACACACTCAATCTCCAATCCGAATATAAGCACACAATGTCGTATGAATGTTTGACTAAAAACACTGGTCCCCACCCCCACACACACTCCATCTCCAATCCGAAAATAGGCACTCAATTTCGGATGTGTGTATGACTAAAAGCACTGGTCCTGACCCCCACACACACTCCATCTCCAATCCGAATATAGGCACACAATGTCGGATGAATGTTTGACTACAAGCACTGGTCCTCACCCCCACACACACTCAATCTCCAATCCGAATATAGGCACACAATGTCGGATGAATGTTTGACTAAAAGCACTGGTCCTCACCCCCACACACACTCCATCTCCAATCCGAATATAGGCACACAATGTCGGAAAAGTGTATGACTATGAGCACTTGTCCTGACCCCCACACAGTCCATCTCCAATCCGAATATAGGCACTCAATGTTGGATGTGTGTATGACTAAAAGCACTGGTCCTGACCCCCACACAAACTCCAACTCCAATCGGAATATAAGCACACAATGTCGGATGTGTGTATGACTAAAAGCACTGGTCCTGACCCCCACACACACTCCATCACAATCCGAATATAGGCACACAATGTCGGATGAATGTTTGAATAAAAGCAATGGTCCTCACCCCCACACAAACTCCATTTCCCATCCGAAAATAAGCACTCAATGTCGGATAAGTGTATGACTATGAGCACTGTTCCTGACCCACACACATTCCATCTCCAATCCGAATATTGGCACACAATGTCGGATAAGTGTAAGACTATGAGAACTGGTCCTGACACCACACACACTCCATCTCCAATCCGAATATAGGCAGTCAATGTCGGATGAATGTTTGACAAAAAGCACTGGTCCTGACCCCCACACGCACTCCAGCTCCAATCCGAATATAGGCACACAATGTCGGATGAATGTTTTATTAAAGCACTGGTCCTCACCCCCACACACACTCCATCTCCAATCTGAATATACGCACACAATGTCGGATAAGTGAATGACTAGGAGCACTAGTCCTGACCCCCACACACTCCATCTGCAATCCGAATATAGGCACACAATGTCGGATGTATGTTTGACTAAAAGCACTGGTCCTGACTCCCACACACACTCCATCTCCCATCCGAAATAGGCACTCAATGTCGGATAAGTGTATGACAATTAGCACTGGTCCTGACCCCCACACACTCCATCTCCATTCCGAATATAGGCACACAATGTCGGATGTGTGTAAGACTATAAGCACTGGTCCTGACTCCCACACACACTCCATCTCCAATCCGAATATAGGCACACAATGTCGGATGAATGTTTGACTAAAAGCACTGGTCCTGACTCCCACACACACTCCCTCTCCAATCCGAATAAAGGCACAACATGTTGGATAAGTGTATGACTATGAGCACTGGCCCTGACCCCCACACACTCCATCTCCTATCCGAAAATAGGCACTCAATTTCGGATGTGTGTATGACTAAAAGCACTGTTCCTGACCCCCACACACACTCCATCTCCAATCCGAATATAGGCACACAATGTCGGATGAATGTTTGACTACAAGCACTGGTCCTCACCGCCACACACACTCAATCTCCAATCCGAATATAGGCACACAATGTCGGATGAATGTTCGACTAAAAGCACTGGTCCTCACCCCCACACAAACTCAATCTCCAATCCAAATATAGCCACACAATGTCGGATGAGTGTATGACTATGAGCACTGGTACTGACCCACACACACTCCATCTCCAATCCGAATATAGGCACTCAATGTCGGATGATTGTATGACTATGAGCACTGGTCCTGACCCAACACACACTCCATCTCCAATCCGAATATAGGCACTCAATGTCGGATGATTGTATGACTAAAAGCACTGGTCCTCACCCCCACACACACTCCATCTCCAATCCGAATATGGGCACACACTGTCGGATGAGTGTTTGACTAAAAGCACTGTTACTGACCCACACACACTACATCTCCCATCCAGACAAAGGCACACAATATCGGATGAATGTTTGACCAAAAGCACTGGTCCTGACCCCAACACACACTCCATCTCCAATCCGAATATTGGCACACAATGTCGGATGAGTGTATGACTATGAGCACTGGTCCTGACCCCACACACACTCAATCTCCAATCCGAATATAGGCACACAATGTTGGATGAATGTTTGACTACAAGCACTGGTCCTCACCCCCACACACACTCCATCTCCAATCCGAATATAGGCACACAATGTCGGATGTATGTTTGACTAAAAGCACTGGTCCTGACTCCCACACACACTCCATCTCCATCCGAAATAGGCACTCAATGTCGGATAAGTGTATGACAATTAGCACTGGTCCTGACCCCCACACACTCCATCTCCAATCCGAATATAGGCACACAATGTCGGATGTGTGTATGACTAAAAGCACTGGTCCTGACCCCACACACACTCCATCTCCAATCCGAATATAGGCACACAATGTCGGATGAATGTTTGACTAAAAGCACTGGTCCTGACTCCCACACACACTCCCTCTCCAATCCGAATAAAGGCACACATGTTGGATAAGTGTATGACTATGAGCACTGGCCCTGACCCCCACACACTCCATCTCCTATCCGAAAATAGGCACTCAATTTCGGATGTGTGTATGACTAAAAGCACTGGTCCTGACCCCCACACACACTCCATCTCCAATCCGAATATAGGCACACAATGTCGGATGAATGTTTGACTACAAGCACTGGTCCTCACCGCCACACACACTCAATCTCCAATCCGAATATAGGCACACAATGTCGGATGAATGTTCGACTAAAAGCACTGGTCCTCACCCCCACACACACTCCATCTCCAATCCGAATATGGGCACACACTGTCGGATGAGTGTTTGACTAAAAGCACTGTTACTGACCCACACACACTACATCTCCCTTCCAGACAAAGGCACACAATATCGGATGAATGTTTGACCAAAAGCACTGGTCCTGACCCCAACACACACTCCATCTCCAATCCGAATATTGGCACACAATGTCGGATGAGTGTATGACTATGAGCACTGGTCCTGACCCCACACACACTCAATCTCCAATCCGAATATAGGCACACAATGTTGGATGAATGTTTGACTACAAGCACTGGTCCTCACCCCCACACACACTCAATCTCCAATCAGAATATAGGCACACAATGTCAGATGAATGTTTGACTAAAAGCACTGGTCCTCACCCCCACACACACTCCATCTCCAATCCAAATATAGGCACACAATGTCGGAAAAGTGTATGACTATGAGCACTGGTCCTGACCCCCACACAGTCCATCTCCAATCTGAATATAGGCACTCAATGTTGGATGTGTGTATGACTAAAAGCACTGGTCCTCACCCACAAATACTCCATCTCCAATCCGAATATAAGCACACAATGTTGGATAAGTGTATGACTTTGAGCACTGGTCCTGACCCCCACACACTCCATCTCCAATCCGAAAATAGGCACTCAATGTCGGATATTTGTATGACTAAAAGCACTGGTCCAGACCCCCACACATACTCCATCTCCAATCGGTCTATAGGCACACAATGTCGGATGAATGTTTGGCTACAAGCACTGGTCCTCACCCCCACACACACTCCATCTCCAATCCAAATATAGGCACACAATGTCGGAAAAGTGTATGACTATGAGCACTTGTCCTTACCCCCACACAGTCCATCTCCAATCCGAATATAGGCACTCAATGTTGGATGTGTGTATGACTAAAAGCACTGGTCCTGACCCCCACACAAACTCCAACTCCAATCTGAATATAGGCACACATTGTCGGATGAATGTTTTACTAAAAGCACTGGTCCTCACCCCCACACAAACTCCATCTCCAATCGGAATATAAGCACACAATGTCGGATAAGTGTATGACTATGAGCACTGGTCCTGACCCCCACACACTCCATCTCCAATCCGAAATAGGCACTCAATTTCGGATGTGTGTATGACTAAAAGCACTGGTCCTGACCCCCACACACACTCCATCTCCAATCCGAATATAGCCACACAATGTCGGATGAGTGTATGACTATGAGCACTGGTACTGACCCACACACACTCCATCTCCAATCCGAATATAGGCACTCAATGTCGGATGATTGTATGACTATGAGCACTGGTCCTGACCCAACACACACTCCATCTCCAATCCGAATATAGGCACTCAATGTCGGATGATTGTATGACTATGAAGCACTGGTCCTGACCCAACACACACTCCATCTCCAATCAGAATATAGGCACACACTGTCGGATGAGTGATTGACTAAAAGCACTGGTACTGACCCACACACACTACATCTCCCATCCAGACAGAGGCACACAATATCGGATGAATGTTTGACCAAAAGCACTGGTCCTGACCCCAACACACACTCAATTTCCAATCCGAATATTGGCACACAATGTCGGATGAGTGCATGACTATGAGCACTGGTCCCGACCCCACACACACTCAATCTCCAATCCGAATATAAGCACACAATGTCGTATGAATGTTTGACTAAAAACACTGGTCCCCACCCCCACACACACTCCATCTCCAATCTGAAAATGGCACTCAATTTCGGATGTGTGTATGACTAAAAGCACTGGTCCTGACCCCCACACACACTCCATCTCCAATCCGAATATAGGCACACAATGTCGGATGAGTGTTTGACTACAAGCACTGGTCCTCACCCCCAGACACACTCAATCTCCAATCCGAATATAGGCACACAATGTCGGATGAATGTTTGACTAAAAGCACTGGTCCTCACCCCCACACACACTCCATCTCCAATCCGAATATAGGCACACAATGTCGGAAAAGTGTATGACTATGAGCACTTGTCCTGACCCCCACACAGTCCATCTCCAATCCGAATATAGGCACTCAATGTTGGATGTGTGTATGACTAAAAGCACTGGTCCTGACCCCCACACAAACTCCAACTCCAATCTGAATATAGGCACACATTGTCGGATGAATGTTTAACTAAAAGCACTGGTCCTCACCCCCACACAAACTCCATCTCCAATCGGAATATAAGCACACAATGTCGGATAAGTGTATGACTATTAGCACTGGTCCTGACCCCCACACACTCCATCTCCAATCCGAATATAGGCACACAATGTTGGATGTGTATGATTAAAAGCACTGGTCCTGACCCCCACACAAACTCCAACTCCAATCGGAATATAAGCACACAATGTCGGATGTGTGTATGACTAAAAGCACTGGTCCTGACCCCCACACACACTCCATCAACAATCCGAATATAGGCACACAATGTCGGATGAATGTTTGAATAAAAGCACTGGTCCTCACCCCCACACAAACTCCATTTCCCATCCGAAAATAAGCACTCAATGTCGGATAAGTGTATGACTATGAGCACTGTTCCTGACCCACACACATTCCATCTCCAATCCGAATATTGGCACACAATGTCGGATAAGTGTAAGACTATGAGAACTGGTCCTGACACCACACACACTCCATCTCCAATCCGAATATAGGCACTCAATGTCGGATGAATGTTTGACAAAAAGCACTGGTCCTGACGCCCAGACACACTCCAGCTCCAATCCGAATATAGGCACACAATGTCGGATGAATGTTTTATTAAAGCACTGGTCCTCACCCCCACACACACTCCATCTCCAATCTGAATATACGCACACAATGTCGGATAAGTGAATGACTAGGAGCACTGGTCCTGACCCCCACACACTCAATCTCCAATCCGAATATAGGCACACAATTCCGGATATATGTTTGACTAAAAGCACTGGTCCTGACCCCCACACACACTCCATCTCCCATCCAAAAATAGGCACTCAATGTCGGATAAGTGTATGACTATGAGCACTGGTCCTGACCCCCACACACTCCATCTCCAATCCGAATATAGGCACACAATGTCGGATGTATGTTTGACTAAAAGCACTGGTCCTGACTCCCACACACACTCCATCTCCCATCCGAAATAGGCACTCAATGTCGGATAAGTGTATGACAATTAGCACTGGTCCTGACCCCCACACACTCCATCTCCATTCCGAATATAGGCACACAATGTCGGATGTGTGTATGACTAAAAGCACTGGTCCTGACCCCCACACACACTCCATCTCCAATCCGAATATAGGCACACAATGTCGGATGAATGTTTGACTAAAAGCACTGGTCCTGACTCCCACACACACTCCCTCTCCAATCCGAATAAAGGCACAACATGTTGGATAAGTGTATGACTATGAGCAATGGCCCTGACCCCCACACACTCCATCTCCTATCCGAAAATAGGCACTCAATTTCGGATGTGTGTATGACTAAAAGCACTGGTCCTGACCCCCACACACACTCCATCTCCAATCCGAATATAGGCACACAATGTCGGATGAATGTTTGACTACAAGCACTGGTCCTCACCGCCACACACACTCAATCTCCAATCCGAATATAGGCACACAATGTCGGATGAATGTTCGACTAAAAGCACTGGTCCTCACCCCCACACAAACTCAATCTCCAATCCAAATATAGCCACACAATGTCGGATGAGTGTATGACTATGAGCACTGGTACTGACCCACACACACTCCATCTCCAATCCGAATATAGGCACTCAATGTCGGATGATTGTATGACTATGAGCACTGGTCCTGACCCAACACACACTCCATCTCCAATCCGAATATAGGCACTCAATGTCGGATGATTGTATGACTAAAAGCACTGGTCCTCACCCCCACACACACTCCATCTCCAATCTGAATATGGGCACACACTGTCGGATGAGTGTTTGACTAAAAGCACTGTTACTGACCCACACACACTACATCTCCCATCCAGACAGAGGCACACAATATCGGATGAATGTTTGACCAAAAGCACTGGTCCTGACCCCAACACACACTCCATCTCCAATCCGAATATTGGCACACAATGTCGGATGAGTGTATGACTATGAGCACTGGTCCCGACGCCACACACACTCAATCTCCAATCCGAATATAGGCACACAATGTTGGATGAATGTTTGACTACAAGCACTGGTCCTCACCCCCACACACACTCAATCTCCAATCCGAATATAGGCACACAATGTCAGATGAATGTTTGACTAAAAGCACTGGTACTCACCCCCACACACACTCCATCTCCAATCCAAATATACATTTACATTTAGGGCATTTGGCAGACGCTTTTATCCAAAGCGACTTACAAGGTGTACATTAGTTGAAGCAGACAATAGCATAACACTGGGGTACGCAAACATATAAATACAGCAGTTCACAAGTATTCATATTGACAAGATGAATAACACAATTTCGTACTACTAGGTCACCTGCTTAAGTAGCTGTGATAAGAGCGTGTTAACAACATTAAGGACATACACTTGCTAACATATACAACATGCTAAGAGCTATTAATGTCAGGACTTAAGCAAGTTTAGGGGTTTCACAAAGGAGATGGAGGGTTCAAGGAGAGTCCAGGTGGACTCGGAACAGGTGGGTCTTGAGTCTCTTGCGAAAGCTGGCGAGGGACTCTGCCGTCCTGACATGAGACGGGAGTTCATTCCACCACTGTGGAGCCAGAGCCGTGAAGAGCTGGGTCTTGGACGAGCGATGTTTGGTTGACATTAGTGAAGGTCGAACAAGTCGCCTGGCAGAAGTTGAGCGGAGCACTCTGGCTGGGATGTAGGGTTTGACCAACGCCTGGAGGTAGGCCGGGGCAGTTCCATTGACTGCCCTAAAGGTCAGCATCCGAGTCTTGAATTTGATGCGAGCATTTACCGGAAGCCAGTGGAGATCACGGAAGAGAGGGGTCACGTGGGAGAATTTCGGTAGGTTGAATACCAGGCGTGCTGCTGCGTTCTGGATGCGTTGGAGGGACTTGGTTGCAGAGGCGGGGAGTCCCGCCAGGAGAGAGTTGCAGTAGTCAAGGCGGGTGATGACGAGTGCTTGGACCAGGATCTGCGCCGCTTCACGTGTGAGGAAGGGCCGGATCCTGCGGATGTTGTAGAGGGCAATTCTGCAATATCGGGCCACCGCGGTGATGTTGGCATTGCAGGACAGCTGGTCATCTACCACCACACCAAGGTCTCTTGTTGTGGTTGAGGGGGAGACTTGGGTGTTCTCGATGGTGACCAGTAGGTCCATCTGAGGGCAGTCTTTCCCCGGTATGAAGAGGAGCTCAGTCTTGTCAAGGTTGAGCTTCAGGTGGTTGGAGGCTGTCCATCTGCTGATGTCGGCCAGGCATTTAGAGATGCGTGTTGCTATTTGGGTTTCTGAGGGGGGAAAGGAGAGAAACAGTTGAGTGTCATCTGCATAGCAGTGATAGGAGAAGCCATGAGATGCGATTACAGAGCCTAGCGATTTAGTGTAAAGAGAAAACAGAAGGGGTCCCAATACTGAGCCTTGAGGGACTCCGGTGTCCAGGGTGCAGGGTTTGGACAGGGAACCATTCCATGTGACCTGATAAGTCCGATCTGCAAGGTAGGAGGTGAACCAGGATAACGCAGTTCCAGCGATTCCAAGCTCGGCGAGAGTGGAGAGGAGGATCTGGTGGTTCACTGTGTCGAACGCCGCAGACAGGTCGAGAAGGATCAGTACCGATGAGAGGGACGAGCTTCTGGCATCATGAAGAGACTCTGTCACTGCGAGCAGTGCCGTCTCCGTGGAGTGCGCAGCCTTGAAGCCTGACTGGTGAGGGTCGAGGAGGTTGTTCTGGGAGAGATAGGAAGAAAGTTGTGAGGAGACAGCTCGTTCAAGGGTTTTGGACAGGAATGATAGGAGAGATACCGGTCTGTAGTTTTGGACATCAGTGGTGTCTAGGGATGGTTTCTTGAGGAGCGGCTTGATTCTGGCAGTCTTGAAGGCTGCCGGAAACAGGCCTGCCTCAAGGGAGATGTTGATTTGGGATGTAAGGAAGGGAAGGATATCGCCCGAGATGTCCTGGAGAAGAGAGGAAGGGATTGGGTCGAGGGGGCAGCTGGTAGGGTGGTTAGATGTCACCAGTTTGTTAACTTCATCAGGGGAGAGGGGGTTGAAACAGGTAAGGTTAGTGGGGGTGGGAGAGGAGGGAGGGAGGAAAGCGGTGGGGGTGAAGGAGGAGGTAATGTCGTTCACCTTCTTCGTAAAGAAGGTGACAAAGTCATCAGCTGAGAGGGAGGAGGGAGGGGGAGGGGAGGGGGGGTTGAGGAGGGAAGAGAACATGGAGAAAACTTTCCTTGGGTTAGAGGCAGAAGAGTTTATTTTTGTACGGTAGAAGGCAGATTTAGCAGCCGATACCGTGGAGGTGAAGCCAGCGAGGAGACGGAGGTAGTGAGCGAGGTCATCAGAGGAGTCCGATTTCCTCCATTTTCTCTCGGCCGCCCGTAGCTCTGCTCTACGAGCCCGCAGAGGTTCGGACAGCCAAGGAGGTGGAGGAGAGGCTCGTGTCGGAAAAGTGTATGACTATGAGCACTGGTCCTGACCACCACACAGTCCATCTCCAATCTGAATATAGGTACACAATGTCGGATGAATGTTTGGCTACAAGCACTGGTCCTCACCCCCAAACACACTCCATCTCCAATCCGAATATAGGCACACAATGTCGGATGAATATTTGACTAAAAGCACTGGTCCTCAACCCCACACACACTCCATCTCCAATCCGAATATAGCCACACAATGTCGGATGAGTCTATGACTATGAGAACTGGTACTGACCCACACATGCTCCATCTCCAATCCGAATAGAGGCACTCAATGTCGGTTGAGTGTATGACTATGAGCACTGGTCCTGACCCCACACACACTCCATCTCCAATCCGAACATATGCAGACAATGTCGGATGAATGTTTGACTACAAGCACTGGTCCTCACCCCCATACACACTCAATCTCCAATCCGAAAATAGGCACTCAATGTCGGATGAATGTTTGACTATGAGCACTGGTCCCGACCCCACACACACTCCATCTCCAATCCGAATATAGGCACACAATGTCGGATGAGTGTTTGACTAAAAGCACTGGTCCTGACTCCCACACACACTCCCTCTCCAATCCGAATATAGGCACACAATGTTGGATAAGTGTATGACTATGAGCACTGGCCCTGACCCCCACACACTCCATCTCCAATCCGAAAATAGGCACTCAATTTCGGATGTGTGTATGACTAAAAGCACTGGTCCTGACCCCCACACACACTTCATCTCCAATCCGAATATAGGCACACAATGTCGGATGAATGTTTGACTACAAGCACTGGTCCTCACCGCCACACACACTCAATCTCCAATCCGAATATAGGCACACAATGTCGGATGAATGTTTGGCTAAAAGCACTGGTCCTCACCCCCACACACACTCCATCTCCAATCCAAATATAGCCACACAATGTCGGATGAGTGTATGACTATGAGCACTGGTTCTGACCCACACACGCTCCATCTCCAATCCGAATAGACGCACTCAATGTCGGATGAGTGTATGACTATGAGCACTGGTCCTGACCCCACAAACACTCCATCTCCAATCCGAACATATGCAGACAATGTCGGATGAATGTTTGACTACAAGCACTGGTCCTCACCCCCACACACACTCAATCTCCAATCCGAAAATAGGGACTCAATGTCGGATGAATGTTTGACTATGAGCACTGGTCCCGACCCCACACACACTCCATCTCCAATCCGAATATAGGCACACAATGTCGGATGAGTGTTTGACTAAAAGCACTGGTACTGACCCCCACACACACTACATCTCCCATCCACACAGAAGCACACAATATCAGATTCAGAATTCAGATTCAGAAAACTTTATTAATCCCGAGGGAAATTAAGGTGCAACAGTTGACACAGGGGGAATAAATGCACACACAAGAATACTAAAACCTAAGCTAAAAAACAAAACAACAACTAACTAAAATAAAACTATTATAAACAAAAATAATTAAAATAATTCTAAATGAAGTCTAAATGTATTGATAAGTGAAGATAATTTACAGTATTATAACAGTAGTACGTAGGTATATACAATACACAACAATACGTATAGTGCAAATTGGCAGTAATAATGTATTAATAAATAACTCAACTGAAAAGTGACATGTGAAAAGTGAAAAAGTGAAAAGTGAATTCGGATTTGAAATAGAATTTACAGTGCAAAGTACAATGAGATGATTTACAGTGCGTTGACCAAAAATAAAATAAAAATAAAAATAAGTACGTTGGCCTCAGGTCACTAAGTCTCCACTGTCCCTCTCACGACCCGAGGTAGAGGAATTATAGAGTCTAATAGCCACAGGAAGAAAGGACTTCCTATGGCGTTCTGTGGTGCACCTGGGTGGAATGAGTCTGTTGCTAAAGGTGCTTCTATATGAGGTCAGCACCTGATGGAGAGGGTGAGAGTTGTTGTCAAGGATACTACGCAGCTTGCGCAGCATCCTTCTCTCAGACACCACCAACAAGGAGTCCAGCTGGACCCCCAGGACAGCGCCAGCCTTCCTGACAATCCTGCTGATCTTGTTGGCGTCTGCTGATCTCAACCTACTTCCCCAGCACACGACTCCGGAGAAGATGGCAGATGGAAGATCGGATGAATGTTTGACCAAAAGCACTGGTCCTGACCACACACTCCATCTCCAATCCGAATATTGGCACACAATGTCGGATGAGTGTATCACTATGAGCACTGGTCCTGACCCCCACACACACTCCAGCTCCAATCCTAATATAGGCACACAATGTCGGATGTGTGTATGACTAAAAGCATTGGTCCTGACTCCCACAAACACTCCATCTCCAATCCGAATATAGGCACACAATGTTGGATAAGTGTATGACTATGAGCACTGGTCCTGACCCCCACACACTCCATCTCCAATCCGAAAATAGGCACTCAATGTCAGATATTTTTATGACTAAAAGCACTGGTCCTGACCCCCACACACACTCCATCTCCAATCCGAACATATGCACACAATGTCGGATGAATGTTTTACTACAAGCACTGGTCCTCACCCCCACACACACTCAATCTCCAATCCGAAAATAGGCACTCAATGTCGGATGAATGTTTGACTAAAAGCACTGGTCCTCACCCCCACACGCACTCCATCTCCAATCCGAATATAGGCACACAATGTCAGAAAAGTGTTTGACTATGAGCACTGGTCCTGACCCCCACACACTCCATCTCCATTCCGAATATAGGCACACAATGTCGGATGTGTGTATGACTACAAGCACTGGTCCTCACCCCCACACACACTCGATCTCCAATCCGAATATTGGCACACAATGTCGGAAAAGTGTATGACTATGAGCACTTGTCCTTACCCCCACACAGTCCATCTCCAATCCGAATATAGGCACTCAATGTTGGATGTGTGTATGACTAAAAGCACTGGTCCTGACCCCCACACAAACTCCAACTCCAATCTGAATATAGGCACACATTGTCGGATGAATGTTTAACTAAAAGCACTGGTCCTCACCCCCACACAAACTCCATCTCCAATCGGAATATAAGCACACAATGTCGGATAAGTGTCTGACTATGAGCACTGGTCCTGACCCCCACACACTCCATCTCCAATCCGAAAATAGGCACTCAATTTCGGATGTGTGTATGGCTAAAAGCACTGGTCCTGACCCCCACACACACTCCATCTCCAATCCGAATATAGGCACTCAATGTCGGATGATTGTATGACTATGAGCACTGGTCCTGACCCAACACACACTCCATCTCCAATCCGAATATAGGTACACACTGTCGGATGAGTGATTGACTAAAAGCACTGGTACTGACCCACACACACTACATCTCCCATCCAGACAGAGGCACACAATATCGGATGAATGTTTGACCAAAAGCACTGGTCCTGACCCCAACACACACTCAATTTCAAATCCGAATATTGGCACACAATGTCGAATGAGTGCATGACTATGAGCACTGGTCCCGACCCCACACACACTCAATCTCCAATCCGAATATAAGCACACAATATCGGATGAGTGTATGACTATGAGCACTGGTCCTGACCCCACAAACACTCCATCTCCAATCCGAACATATGCAGACAATGTCGGATGAATGTTTGACTACAAGCACTGGTCCTCACCCCCACACACACTCAATCTCCAATCCGAAAATAGGGACTCAATGTCGGATGAATGTTTGACTATGAGCACTGGTCCCGACCCCACACACACTCCATCTCCAATCCGAATATAGGCACACAATGTCGGATGAGTGTTTGACTAAAAGCACTGGTACTGACCCCCACACACACTACATCTCCCATCCAGACAGAAGCACACAATATCGGATGAATGTTTGACCAAAAGCACTGGTCCTGACACCCAGACACACTCCATCTCCAATCCGAATATTGGCACACAATGTCGGATGAGTGTATGACTATGAGCACTGGTCCTGACCCCCACACACACTCCAGCTCCAATCCTAATATAGGCACACAATGTCGGATGCGTGTATGACTAAAAGCATTGGTCCTGATCCCCACACACACTCCATCTCCAATCCGAATATAGGCACACAATGTCGGATGAATGTTTGACTAAAAGCACTGGTCCTGACTCCCACAAACACTCCATCTCCAATCCGAATATAGGCACACAATGTTGGATAAGTGTATGACTATGAGCACTGGTCCTGACCCCCACACACACTCCATCTCCAATCCGAACATAGGCACACAATGTCGGATGAATGTTTTACTACAAGCACTGGTCCTCACCCCCACACACACTCAATCTCCAATCCGAAAATAGGCACTCAATGTCGGATGAATGTTTGACTAAAAGCACTGGTCCTCACCCCCACACGCACTCCATCTCCAATCCGAA
>JANIIK010000779.1:0-15028 GCA_027704905.1 Muraenolepis orangiensis
TCAGGACCAGTGCTTTTAGTCAAACATATATCCGGAATTGTGTGCCTATATTCGAATTGGAGAATGAGTGTGTGGGGGTCAGGACCAGTGCTCCTAGTCATTCACTTATCCGACATTGTGTGCGTATATTCAGATTGGAGATGGAGTGTGTGTGGGGGTGAGGACCAGTGCTTTAATAAAACATTCATCCGACATTGTGTGCCTATATTCGGATTGGAGATGGAGTGTGTGTGGGGGTGAGGACCAGTACTTTTAGTCAAACATTCATCCGACATTGTGTGCCTATATTCGGATTGGAGATTGAGTGTGTGTGGGGGTGAGGACCAGTGCTTGTAGTCAAACATTCATCCGACATTGTGTGCCTATATTCGGATTGGAGATGGAGTGTGTGTGGGGGTCAAGACCAGTGCTTTTAGTCATACACACATCCGAAATTGAGTGCCTATTTTCGGATTGGAGATGGAGTGTGTGTGGGGGTGGGGACCAGTGTTTTTAGTCAAACATTCATACGACATTGTGTGCTTATATTCGGATTGGAGATTGAGTGTGTGTGGGGTCGGGACCAGTGCTCATAGTCATGCACTCATCCGACATTGTGTGCCAATATTCGGATTGGAAATTGAGTGTGTGTTGTGGTCAGGACCAGTGCTTTTGGTCAAACATTCATCCGATATTGTGTGCCTCTGTCTGGATGGGAGATGTGGTGTGAGTGGGTCAGTACCAGTGCTTTTAGTAAATCACTCATCCGACAGTGTGTACCTATATTCGGATTGGAGATGGAGTGTGTGTTGGGTCAGGACCAGTGCTCATAGTCATACAATCATCCGACATTGAGTGCCTATATTCGGATTGGAGATGGAGTGTGTGTGGGGGTCAGGACCAGTGCTTTTAGTCATACACACATCCGAAATTGAGTGCCTATTTTCGGATTGGAGATGGAGTGTGTGGGGGTCAGGACCAGTGCTCATAGTCATACACTTATCCGACATTGTGTGCTTATATTCCGATTGGAGATGGAGTTTGTGTGTGGGTGAGGACCAGTGCTTTTAGTTAAACATTCATCCGACAATGTGTGCCTATATTCAGATTGGAGTTGGAGTTTGTGTGGGGGTCAGGACCAGTGCTTTTACTCATACACACATCCAACATTGAGTGCCTATATTCGGATTGGAGATGGACTGTGTGGGGGTAAGGACAAGTGCTCATAGTCATACACTTTTCTGACATTGTGTGCCTATATTCGGATTGGAGATGGAGTGTGTGTGGGGGTGAGGACCAGTACTTTTAGTCAAACATTCATCCTACATTGTGTGCCTATATTCGGATTGGAGATTGAGTGTGTGTGGGGGTGAGGACCAGTGCTTGTAGTCAAACATTCATCCGACATTGTGTGCCTATATTCGGATTGGAGATGGAGTGTGTGTGGGGGTCAGGACCAGTGCTTTTAGTCATACACACATTCGAAATTGAGTGCCTATTTTCGGATTGGAGATGGAGTGTGTGTGGGGGTGGGGACCAGTGTTTTTAGTCAAACATTCATCCGACATTGTGTGCCTATATTCGGATTGGAGATGGAGTGTGTGTTGGGTCAGGACCAGTGCTCATAGTCATACAATCATCCGACATTGAGTGCCTATATTCGGATTGGAGATGGAGTGTGTGTGGGGGTCAGGACCAGTGCTTTTAGTCATACACACATCCGAAATTGAGTGCCTATTTTCGGATTGGAGATGGAGTGTGTGGGGGTCAGGACCAGTGCTCATAGTCATACACTTATCCGACATTGTGTGCTTATATTCCGATTGGAGATGGAGTTTGTGTGTGGGTGAGGACCAGTGCTTTTAGTTAAACATTCATCCGACAATGTGTGCCTATATTCAGATTGGAGTTGGAGTTTGTGTGGGGGTCAGGACCAGTGCTTTTACTCATACACACATCCAACATTGAGTGCCTATATTCGGATTGGAGATGGACTGTGTGGGGGTAAGGACAAGTGCTCATAGTCATACACTTTTCCGACATTGTGTGCCTATATTCGGATTGGAGATGGAGTGTGTGTGGGGGTGAGGACCAGTACTTTTAGTCAAACATTCATCCGACATTGTGTGCCTATATTCGGATTGGAGATTGAGTGTGTGTGGGGGTGAGGACCAGTGCTTGTAGTCAAACATTCATCCGACATTGTGTGCCTATATTCGGATTGGAGATGGAGTGTGTGTGGGGGTCAGGACCAGTGCTTTTAGTCATACACACATCCGAAATTGAGTGCCTATTTTCGGATTGGAGATGGAGTGTGTGTGGGGGTGGGGACCAGTGTTTTTAGTCAAACATTCATCCGACATTGTGTGCCTATATTCGGATTGGAGATGGAGTGTGTGTGGGGGTCAGGACCAGTGCTTTTAGTCATACACACATCCGAAATTGAGTGCCTATTTTCGGATTGGAGATGGAGAGTGTGGGGGTCAGGGCCAGTGCTCATAGTCATACACTTATCCAACATTGTGTGCCTATATTCGGATTGGAGAGGGAGTGTGTGTGGGAGTCAGGACCAGTGCTTTTAGTCAAACATTCATCCGACATTGTGTGCCTATATTCGGATTGGAGATGGAGTGTGTGTGGGGGTCAGGACCAGTGCTTTTAGTCATACACACATCCGACATTGTGTGCCTATATTCGGAATGGAGATGGAGTGTGTGGGGGTCAGGGCCAGTGCTCATAGTCATACACTTATCCAACATTGTGTGCCTATATTCGGATTGGAGAGGGAGTGTGTGTGGGAGTCAGGACCAGTGCTTTTAGTCAAACATTCAACTGACATTGTGTGCCTATATTCGGATTGGAGATGGAGTGCGTGTGGGGGTGAGGACCAGTGCTTGTAGTCAAACATTCATCCGACATTGTGTGCCTATATTCGGATTGGAGATGGAGTGTGTGTGGGGGTCAAGACCAGTGCTTTTAGTCATACACACATCCGAAATTGAGTGCCTATTTTCGGATTGGAGATGGAGTGTGTGTGGGGGTGGGGACCAGTGTTTTTAGTCAAACATTCATACGACATTGTGTGCTTATATTCGGATTGGAGATTGAGTGTGTGTGGGGTCGGGACCAGTGCTCATAGTCATGCACTCATTCGACATTGTGTGCCAATATTCGGATTGGAAATTGAGTGTGTGTTGGGGTCAGGACCAGTGCTTTTGGTCAAACATTCATCCGATATTGTGTGCCTCTGTCTGTATGGGAGATGTAGTGTGTGTGGGTCAGTACCAGTGCTTTTAGTCAATCACTCATCCGACAGTGTGTACCTATATTCGGATTGGAGATGGAGTGTGTGTTGGGTCAGGACCAGTGCTCATAGTCATACAATCATCCGACATTGAGTGCCTAAATTCGGATTGGAGATGGAGTGTGTGTGGGGGTCAGGACCAGTGCTTTTAGCCATACACACATCCGAAATTGAGTGCATATTTTCGGATTGGAGATGGAGTGTGTGGGAGTCAGGACCAGTGCTCATAGTCATACACTTATCCGACATTGTGTGCTTATATTCCGATTGGAGATGGAGTTTGTGTGGGGGTGAGGACCAGTGCTTTTAGTTAAACATTCATCCGACAATGTGTGCCTATATTCAGATTGGAGTTGGAGTTTGTGTGGGGGTCAGGACCAGTGCTTTCAGTCATACACACATCCAACATTGAGTGCCTATATTCAGATTTGAGATGGACTGTGTGGGGGTAAGGACAAGTGCTCATAGTCATACACTTTTCCGACATTGTGTGCCTATATTCGGATTGGAGATCGAGTGTGTGTGGGGGTGAGGACCAGTGCTTGTAGTCAAACACACATCCGACATTGTGTGCCTATATTCGGAATGGAGATGGAGTGTGTGGGGGTCAGGACCAGTGCTCATAGTCAAACACTTTTCTGACATTGTGTGCCTATATTCGGATTGGAGATGGAGTGCGTGTGGGGGTGAGGACCAGTGCTTTTAGTCAAACATTCATCCGACATTGAGTGCCTATTTTCGGATTGGAGATTGAGTGTGTGTGGGGGTGAGGACCAGTGCTTGTAGTAAAACATTCATCCGACATTGTGTGCATATGTTCGGATTGGAGATGGAGTGTGTGTGGGGGTCAGGACCAGTGCTCATAGTCATACACTTATCCAACATTGTGTGCCTATATTCGGATTGGAGATGGAGTGTTTGTGGGAGTCAGGACCAGTGCTTTTAGTCAAACATTCATCCGACATTGTGTGCCTATATTCGGATTGGAGATGGAGTGTGTGTGGGGATCAGGACCAATGCTTTTAGTCATACACGCATCCGACATTGTGTGCCTATATTAGGATTGGAGCTGGAGTGTGTGTGGGGGTCAGGACCAGTGCTCATAGTCATACACTCATCCGACATTGTGTGCCAATATTCGGATTGGAGATGGAGTGTGTCTGGGTGTCAGGACCAGTGCTTTTGGTCAAACATTCATCCGATATTGTGTGCTTCTGTCTGGATGGGAGATGTAGTGTGTGTGGGGGTCAGTACCAGTGCTTTTAGTCAAACACTCATCCGACATTGTGTGCCTATATTCGGATTGGAGATGGAGTGTGTGTGGGGTCGGGACCAGTGCTCATAGTCAAACATTCATCCGACATTGAGTCCCTATTTTCGGATTGGAGATTGAGTGTGTGTGGGGGTGAGGACCAGTGCTTGTAGTCAAACATTCATCCGACATTGTCTGCATATGTTCGGATTGGAGATGGAGTGTTTGTGGGGTCAGGACCAGTGCTCATAGTCATACACTCATCCGATATTGTGTGCTTATATTCGGATTGGAGATTGAGTGTGTGTGGGGTCGGGACCAGTGCTCATAGTCATGCACTCATTCGACATTGTGTGCCAATATTCGGATTTGAAATTGAGTGTGTGTTGGGGTCAGGACCAGTGCTTTTGGTCAAACATTCATCCGATATTGTGTGCCTCTGTCTGGATGGGAGATGTAGTGTGTGTGGGTCAGTACCAGTGCTTTTAGTCAATCACTCATCCGACAGTGTGTACCTATATTCGGATTGGAGATGGAGTGTGTGTTGGGTCAGGACCAGTGCTCATAGTCATACAATCATCCGACATTGAGTGCCTATATTCGGATTGGAGATGGAGTGTGTGTGGGGGTCAGGACCAGTGCTTTTAGCCATACACACATCCGAAATTGAGTGCCTATTTTCGGATTGGAGATGGAGTGTGTGGGGGTCAGGACCAGTGCTCATAGTCAGACACTTATCCGACATTGTGTGCTTATATTCCGATTGGAGATGGAGTTTGTGTGGGGGTGAGGACCAGTGCTTTTAGTTAAACATTCATCCGACAATGTGTGCCTATATTCAGATTGGAGTTGGAGTTTGTGTGGGGGTCAGGACCAGTGCTTTTAGTCATACACACATCCAACATTGAGTGCCTATATTCGGATTGGAGATGGACTGTGTGGGGGTAAGGACAAGTGCTCATAGTCATACACTTTTCCGACATTGTGTGCCAATATTCGGATTGGAGATCGAGTGTGTGTGGGGGTGAGGACCAGTGCTTGTAGTCATACACACATCCGACATTGTGTGCCTATATTCGGAATGGAGATGGAGTGTGTGGGGGTCAGGACCAGTGCTCATAGTCAAACACTTTTCTGACATTGTGTGCCTATATTCGGATTGGAGATGGAGTGCGTGTGGGGGTGAGGACCAGTGCTTTTAGTCAAACATTCATCCGACATTGAGTGCCTATTTTCGGATTGGAGATTGAGTGTGTGTGGGGGTGAGGACCAGTGCTTGTAGTAAAACATTCATCCGACATTGTGTGCATATGTTCGGATTGGAGATGGAGTGTGTGTGGGGGTCAGGACCAGTGCTTTTAGTCATAAAAATATCTGACATTGAGTGCCTATTTTCGGATTGGAGATGGAGTGTGTGGGGGTCAGGACCAGTGCTCATAGTCATACACTTATCCAACATTGTGTGCCTATATTCGGATTGGAGATGGAGTGTTTGTGGGAGTCAGGACCAATGCTTTTAGTCATACACACATCCGACATTGTGTGCCTATATTAGGATTGGAGCTGGAGTGTGTGTGGGGGTCAGGACCAGTGCTCATAGTGATACACTCATCCGACATTGTGTGCCAATATTCGGATTGGAGATGGAGTGTGTGTCAGGACCAGTGCTTTTGGTCAAACATTCATCCGATCTTCCATCTGCCATCTTCTCCGGAGTCGTGTGCTGGGGAAGTAGGTTGAGATCAGCAGACGCCAACAAGATCAGCAGGATTGTCAGGAAGGCTGGCGCTGTCCTGGGGGTCCAGCTGGACTCCTTGTTGGTGGTGTCTGAGAGAAGGATGCTGCGCAAGCTGCGTAGTATCCTTGACAACAACTCTCACCCTCTCCATCAGGTGCTGACCTCATATAGAAGCACCTTTAGCAACAGACTCATTCCACCCAGGTGCACCACAGAACGCCATAGGAAGTCCTTTCTTCCTGTGGCTATTAGACTCTATAATTCCTCTACCTCGGGTCGTGAGAGGGACAGTGGAGACTTAGTGACCTGAGGCCAACGTACTTATTTTTATTTTTATTTTATTTTTGGTCAACGCACTGTAAATCATCTCATTGTACTTTGCACTGTAAATTCTATTTCAAATCCGAATTCACTTTTCACTTTTTCACTTTTCACATGTCACTTTTCAGTTGAGTTATTTATTAATACATTATTACTGCCAATTTGCACTATACGTATTGTTGTGTATTGTATATACCTACGTACTACTGTTATAATACTGTAAATTATCTTCACTTATCAATACATTTAGACTTCATTTAGAATTATTTTAATTATTTTTGTTTATAATAGTTTTATTTTAGTTAGTTGTTGTTTTGTTTTTTAGCTTAGGTTTTAGTATTCTTGTGTGTGCATTTATTCCCCCTGTGTCAACTGTTGCACCTTAATTTCCCTCGGGATTAATAAAGTTTTCTGAATCTGAATTCTGAATCTGATATTGTGTGCTTCTGTGTGGATGGGAGATGTAGTGTGTGTGGGGGTCAGTACCAGTGCTTTTAGTCAAACACTCATCCGACATTGTGTGCCTATATTCGGATTGGAGATGGAGTGTGTGTGGGGTCGGGACCAGTGCTCATAGTCAAACATTCATCCGACATTGAGTCCCTATTTTCGGATTGGAGATTGAGTGTGTGTGGGGGTGAGGACCAGTGCTTGTAGTCAAACATTCATCCGACATTGTCTGCATATGTTCGGATTGGAGATGGAGTGTTTGTGGGGTCAGGACCAGTGCTCATAGTCATACACTCATCCGACATTGAGTGCGTCTATTCGGATTGGAGATGGAGCGTGTGTGGGTCAGAACCAGTGCTCATAGTCATACACTCATCCGACATTGTGTGGCTATATTTGGATTGGAGATGGAGTGTGTGTGGGGGTGAGGACCAGTGCTTTTAGCCAAACATTCATCCGACATTGTGTGCCTATATTCGGATTGGAGATTGAGTGTGTGTGGCGGTGAGGACCAGTGCTTGTAGTCAAACATTCATCCGACATTGTGTGCCTATATTCGGATTGGAGATGAAGTGTGTGTGGGGGTCAGGACCAGTGCTTTTAGTCATACACACATCCGAAATTGAGTGCCTATTTTCGGATTGGAGATGGAGTGTGTGGGGGTCAGGGCCAGTGCTCATAGTCATACACTTATCCAACATTGTGTGCCTATATTCGGATTGGAGAGGGAGTGTGTGTGGGAGTCAGGACCAGTGCTTTTAGTCAAACACTCATCCGACATTGTGTGCCTATATTCGGATTGGAGATGGAGTGTGTGTGGGGTCGGGACCAGTGCTCATAGTCAAACATTCATCCGACATTGAGTGCCTATTTTCGGATTGGAGATTGAGTGTGTATGGGGGTGAGGACCAGTGCTTGTAGTCAAACATTCATCCGACATTGTCTGCATATGTTCGGATTGGAGATGGAGTGTGTGTGGGGTCAGGACCAGTGCTCATAGTCATACACTCAACCGACATTGAGTGCCTCTATTCGGATTGGAGATGGAGCATGTGTGGGTCAGTACCAGTTCTCATAGTCATAGACTCATCCGACATTGTGTGGCTATATTCGGATTGGAGATGGAGTGTGTGTGGGGTTGAGGACCAGTGCTTTTAGTCAAATATTCATCCGACATTGTGTGCCTATATTCGGATTGGAGATGGAGTGTGTTTGGGGGTGAGGACCAGTGCTTGTAGCCAAACATTCATCCGACATTGTGTACCTATATTCAGATTGGAGATGGACTGTGTGGTGGTCAGGACCAGTGCTCATAGTCATACACTTTTCCGACACGAGCCTCTCCTCCACCTCCTTGGCTGTCCGAACCTCTGCGGGCTCGTAGAGCAGAGCTACGGGCGGCCGAGAGAAAATGGAGGAAATCGGACTCCTCTGATGACCTCGCTCACTACCTCCGTCTCCTCGCTGGCTTCACCTCCACGGTATCGGCTGCTAAATCTGCCTTCTACCGTACAAAAATAAACTCTTCTGCCTCTAACCCAAGGAAAGTTTTCTCCATGTTCTCTTCCCTCCTCAACCCCCCCTCCCCTCCCCCTCCCTCCTCCCTCTCAGCTGATGACTTTGTCACCTTCTTTACGAAGAAGGTGAACGACATTACCTCCTCCTTCACCCCCACCGCTTTCCTCCCTCCCTCCTCTCCCACCCCCACTAACCTTACCTGTTTCAACCCCCTCTCCCCTGATGAAGTTAACAAACTGGTGACATCTAACCACCCTACCAGCTGCCCCCTCGACCCAATCCCTTCCTCTCTTCTCCAGGACATCTCGGGCGATATCCTTCCCTTCCTTACATCCCAAATCAACATCTCCCTTGAGGCAGGCCTGTTTCCGGCAGCCTTCAAGACTGCCAGAATCAAGCCGCTCCTCAAGAAACCATCCCTAGACACCACTGATGTCCAAAACTACAGACCGGTATCTCTCCTATCATTCCTGTCCAAAACCCTTGAACGAGCTGTCTCCTCACAACTTTCTTCCTATCTCTCCCAGAACAACCTCCTCGACCCTCACCAGTCAGGCTTCAAGGCTGCGCACTCCACGGAGACGGCACTGCTCGCAGTGACAGAGTCTCTTCATGATGCCAGAAGCTCGTCCCTCTCATCGGTACTGATCCTTCTCGACCTGTCTGCGGCGTTCGACACAGTGAACCACCAGATCCTCCTCTCCACTCTCGCCGAGCTTGGAATCGCTGGAACTGCCTTATCCTGGTTCACCTCCTACCTTGCAGATCGGACTTATCAGGTCACATGGAATGGTTCCCTGTCCAAACCCTGCACCCTGGACACCGGAGTCCCTCAAGGCTCAGTATTGGGACCCCTTCTGTTTTCTCTTTACACTAAATCGCTAGGCTCTGTAATCGCATCTCATGGCTTCTCCTATCACTGCTATGCAGATGACACTCAACTGTTTCTCTCCTTTCCCCCCTCAGAAACCCAAATAGCAACACGCATCTCTAAATGCCTGGCCGACATCAGCAGATGGACAGCCTCCAACCACCTGAAGCTCAACCTTGACAAGACTGAGCTCCTCTTCATACCGGGGAAAGACTGCCCTCAGATGGACCTACTGGTCACCATCGAGAACACCCAAGTCTCCCCCTCAACCACAACAAGAGACCTTGGTGTGGTGGTAGATGACCAGCTGTCCTGCAATGCCAACATCACCGCGGTGGCCCGATATTGCAGAATTGCCCTCTACAACATCCGCAGGATCCGGCCCTTCCTCACACGTGAAGCGGCGCAGATCCTGGTCCAAGCACTCGTCATCACCCGCCTTGACTACTGCAACTCTCTCCTGGCGGGACTCCCCGCCTCTGCAACCAAGTCCCTCCAACGCATCCAGAACGCAGCAGCACGCCTGGTATTCAACCTACCGAAATTCTCCCACGTGACCCCTCTCTTCCGTGATCTCCACTGGCTTCCGGTAAATGCTCGCATCAAATTCAAGACTCGGATGCTGACCTTTAGGGCAGTCAATGGAACTGCCCCGGCCTACCTCCAGGCGTTGGTCAAACCCTACATCCCAGCCAGAGTGCTCCGCTCAACTTCTGCCAGGCGACTTGTTCGACCTTCACTAATGTCAACCAAACATCGCTCGTCCAAGACCCAGCTCTTCACGGCTCTGGCTCCACAGTGGTGGAATGAACTCCCGTCTCATGTCAGGACGGCAGAGTCCCTCGCCAGCTTTCGCAAGAGACTCAAGACCCACCTGTTCCGAGTCCACCTGGACTCTCCTTGAACCCTCCATCTCCTTTGTGAAACCCCTAAACTTGCTTAAGTCCTGACATTAATAGCTCTTAGCATGTTGTATATGTTAGCAAGTGTATGTCCTTAATGTTGTTAACACGCTCTTATCACAGCTACTTAAGCAGGTGACCTAGTAGTACGAAATTGTGTTATTCATCTTGTCAATATGAATACTTGTGAACTGCTGTATTTATATGTTTGCGTACCCCAGTGTTATGCTATTGTCTGCTTCAACTAATGTACACCTTGTAAGTCGCTTTGGATAAAAGCGTCTGCCAAATGCCCTAAATGTAAATGTATATTTGGATTGGAGATGGAGTGTGTGTGGGGGTGAGTACCAGTGCTTTTAGTCAAACATTCATCTGACATTGTGTGCCTATATTCGGATTGGAGATTGAGTGTGTGTGGGGGTGAGGACCAGTGCTTGTAGTCAAACATTCATCCAACATTGTGTGCCTATATTCGGATTGGAGATTGAGTGTGTGTGGCGTCGGGACCAGTGCTCATAGTCATACACTCATCCGACATTGTGTGCCAATATTCGGATTGGAGATGGAGTGTGTGTTGGGGTCAGGACCAGTGCTTTTGGTCAAACATTCATCCGATATTGTGTGCCTCTGTCTGGATGGGAGATGTAGTGTGTGTGGGTCAGTAACAGTGCTTTTAGTCAAACACTCATCCGACAGTGTGTGCCCATATTCAGATTGGAGATGGAGTGTGTGTGGGGGTGAGGACCAGTGCTTTTAGTCATACAATCATCCGACATTGAGTGCCTATATTCGGATTGGAGATGGAGTGTGTGTTGGGTCAGGACCAGTGCTCATAGTCATACAATCATCCGACATTGAGTGCCTATATTCGGATTGGAGATGGAGTGTGTGTGGGTCAGTACCAGTGCTCATAGTCATACACTCATCCGACATTGTGTGGCTATATTTGGATTGGAGATTGAGTTTGTGTGGGGGTGAGGACCAGTGCATTTAGTCGAACATTCATCCGACATTGTGTGCCTATATTCGGATTGGAGATTGAGTGTGTGTGGCGGTGAGGACCAGTGCTTGTAGTCAAACATTCATCCGACATTGTGTGCCTATATTCGGATTGGAGATGGAGTGTGTGTGGGGGTCAGGACCAGTGCTTTTAGTCATACACACATCCGAAATTGAGTGCCTATTTTCGGATAGGAGATGGAGTGTGTGGGGGTCAGGGCCATTGCTCATAGTCATACACTTATCCAACATGTTGTGCCTTTATTCGGATTGGAGAGGGAGTGTGTGTGGGAGTCAGGACCAGTGCTTTTAGTCAAACATACATCCGACATTGTGTGCCTATATTCGGATTGGAGATGGAGTGTGTGGGGGTCAGGACCAGTGCTCATAGTCATACACTTATCCGACATTGAGTGCCTATTTTTGGATGGGAGATGGAGTGTGTGTGGGGGTCAGGACCAGTGCTTTTAGTCAAACATATATCCGGAATTGTGTGCCTATATTCGGATTGGAGATTGAGTGTGTGGAGGTCAGGACCAGTGCTCCTAGTCATTCACTTATCCGACATTGTGTGCGTATATTCAGATTGGAGATGGAGTGTGTGTGGGGGTGAGGACCAGTGCTTTAATAAAACATTCATCCGACATTGTGTGCCTATATTCGGATTGGAGCTGGAGTGTGTGTGGGGGTCAGGACCAGTTCTCATAGTCTTACACTTATCCGACATTGTGTGCCAATATTCGGATTGGAGATGGAATGTGTGTGGGACAGGAACAGTGCTCATAGTCATACACTTATCCGACATTGAGTGCTTATTTTCGGATGGGAAATGGAATTTGTGTGGGGGTGAGGACCATTGCTTTTATTCAAACATTCATCCGACATTGTGTGCCTATATTCGGATTGTTGATGGAGTGTGTGTGGGGGTCAGGACCAGTGCTTTTAGTCATACACACATCCGACATTGTGTGCTTATATTCCGATTGGAGTTGGAGTTTGTGTGAGGGTCAGGACCAGTGATTTTAGTCATACACACATCCAACATTGAGTGCCTATATTCGGATTGGAGATGGACTGTGTGGGGGTCAGGACAAGTGCTCATAGTCATACACTTTTCCGACATTGTGTGCCTATATTCGGATTGGAGATGGAGTGTGTGTGGGGGTGAGGACCAGTGCTTTTAGTCAAACATTCATCCGACATTGTGTGCCTATATTCGGATTGGAGATTGAGTGTGTGTGGGGGTGAGGACCAGTGCTTGTAGTCAAACATTCATCCGACATTGTGTGCCTATATTCGGATTGGAGATGGAGTGTGTGTGGGGGTCAGGACCAGTGCTTTTAGTCATACACACATCCGAAATTGAGTGCCTATATTCGGATTGGAGATGGAGTGTGTGTGGGGGTGGGGACCAGTGTTTTTAGTCAAACATTCATACGACATTGTGTGCTTATATTCGGATTGGAGATTGAGTGTGTGTGGGGTCGGGACCAGTGCTCATAGTCATACACTCATCCGACATTGTGTGCCAATATTCGGATTGGAAATTGAGTGTGTGTTGGGGTCAGGACCAGTGCTTTTGGTCAAACATTCATCCGATATTGTGTGCCTCTGTCTGGATGGGAGATGTAGTGTGTGTGGGTCAGTACCAGTGCTTTTAGTCAATCACTCATCCGACAGTGTGTGCCCATATTCGGATTGGAGATGGAGTGTGTGTGGGGGTGAGGACCAGTGCTTTTAGTCATACAATCTTCCGACATTGAGTACCTATATTCGGATTGGAGATGGAGTGTGTGTTGGGTCAGGACCATTGCTCATTGTCATACAATCATCCGACATTGAGTGCCTATATTCGGATTGGAGATGGAGTGTGTGGGGTCAGGACCAGTGCTCATTGTCATACACTTATCCAACATTGTGTGCCTATATTCGGATTGGAGATGGAGTGTGTGGGGGTCAGGACCAGTGCTTTTGGTCAAACATTCATCCGATATTGTGTGCCTCTGTCTGGATGGGAGATGTAGTGTGTGTGGGTCAGTACCAGTGCTTTTAGTCAATCACTCATCCGACAGTGTGTGCCCATATTCGGATTGGAGATGGAGTGTGTGTGGGGGTGAGGACCAGTGCTTTTAGTCATACAATCTTCCGACATTGAGTGCCTATATTCGGATTGGAGATGGAGTGTGTGTTGGGTCAGGACCATTGCTCATAGTCATACAATCATCCGACATTGAGTGCCTATATTCGGATTGGAGATGGAGTGTGTGGGGTCAGGACCAGTGCTCATTGTCATACACTTATCCAACATTGTGTGCCTATATTCGGATTGGAGATGGAGTGTGTGGGGGTCAGGACCAGTGCTCATAGTCATACACTTATCCGACATTGTGTGCTTATATTCCGATTGGAGATGGAGTTTGTGTGGGGGTGAGGACCAGTGCTTTTCGTTAAACATTCATCCGACATTGAGTGCCTATATTCGGATTGGAGATGGACTGTGTGGGGTCAAGACAAGTGCTCATAGTCATACACTTTTCCGACATTGTGTGCCTATATTCGGATTGGAGATGGAGTGTGTGTGGGGGTGAGGACCAGTACTTTTAGTCAAACATTCATCCGACATTGTGTGCCTATATTCGGATTGGAGATTGAGTGTGTGTGGGGTCGGGACCAGTGCTCATAGTCATGCACTCATCCGACATTGTGTGCCAATATTCGGATTGGAAATTGAGTGTGTGTTGGGGTCAGGACCAGTGCTTTTGGTCAAACATTCATCCGATATTGTGTGCCTCTGTCTGGATGGGAGATGTAGTGTGTGTGGGTCAGTACCAGTGCATTTAGTCAATCACTCATCCGACAGTGTGTACCTATATTCGGATTGGAGATGGAGTGTGTGTTGGGTCAGGACCAGTGCTCATAGTCATACAATCATCCGACATTGAGTGCCTATATTCGGATTGGAGATGGAGTGTGTGTGGGGGTCAGGACCAGTGCTTTTAGTCATACACACATCCGAAATTGAGTGCCTATTTTCGGATTGGAGATGGAGTGTGTGGGGGTCAGGACCAGTGCTCATAGTCATACACTTATCCGACATTGTGTGCTTATATTCCGATTGGAGTTGGAGTTTGTGTGGGGGTGAGGACCAGTGCTTTTAGTTAAACATTCATCCGACAATGTGTGCCTATATTCAGATTGGAGTTGGAGTTTGTGTGGGGGTCAGGACCAGTGCTTTTAGTCATACACACATCCAACATTGAGTGCCTATATTCGGATTGGAGATGGACTGTGTGGGGGTAAGGACAAGTGCTCATAGTCATACACTTTTCCGACATTGTGTGCCTATATTCGGATTGGAGATGGAGTGTGTGTGGGGGTGAGGACCAGTACTTTTAGTCAAACATTCATCCGACATTGTGTGCCTATATTCGGATTGGAGATTGAGTGTGTGTGGGGGTGAGGACCAGTGCTTGTAGTCAAACATTCATCCGACATTGTGTGCCTATATTCGGATTGGAGATGGAGTGTGTGTGGGGGTCAGGACCAGTGCTTTTAGTCATACACACATCTGAAATTGAGTGCCTATTTTCGGATTGGAGATGGAGTGTGTGGGGGTCAGGGCCAGTGCTCATAGTCATACACTTATCCAACATTGTGTGCCTATATTCGGATTGGAGAGGGAGTGTGTGTGGGA
>JANIIK010000780.1:0-73161 GCA_027704905.1 Muraenolepis orangiensis
AGTGTATGAAAGTGAGCACTGGTCCTGACCCCCACACACTCCATCTCCAATCCGAATATAGGCACTCAATGTCGGATGTGTGTATGACTAAAAGCACTGGTCCTGACCCCCACACACACTCCATCACCAATCCGAATATAGGCACACAATGTCGGATGTATGTTTGAATAAAAGCACTGGTCCTCACCCCCACACAAACTCCATCTCCAATCCGAATATAGCCACACAATGTCAGATGAGTGTATGACTATGAGCACTGGTCCTGACCCCACACACACTCCATCTCCAATCCGAATATAGGCACTCAATGTCGGATGATTGTAAGACTAAAAGCACTGGTCCTCACCCCCACACACAGTCCATCTCCAATCCGAATATGGGCACAAACTGTCGGATGAGTGTTTGACTAAAGCATTGGTACTGACCCCCACACACTCTCCATTTCCCATCCAAAAATAAGCACTCAATGTCGGATAAGTGTATGACTATGAGCACTGTTCCTGACCCACACACATTCCATCTCCAATCCGAATATTGGCACACAATGTCGGATAAGTGTAAGACTATGAGAACTGGTCCTGACACCACACACACTCCATCTCCAATCCGAATATTGGCACTCAATGTCGGATGAATGTTTGACTAAATGCACTGGTCCTGACCCCCACAAACACTCATTCTCCAATCCGAATATAGGCACACAATGTCGGATAAGTGTATGACTATGAGCACTGGTCCTGACCCCCACACACTCCATCTCCAATCCGAATATAGGCACACAATGTTGGATAAGTGTATGACAATGAGCACTGGTCCTGACCCCCACACACTCCATCTCCAATCCGAAAATAGGCACTCAATGTCGGATGTGTGTATGACTAAAAGCACTGGTCCTGACCACCACACACACTCCATCTCCAATCCGAATATAGGCACACAATGTCGGATGAATGTTTGACTACAAGCACTGGTCCTCACCCCCACACACACTCAATCTCCAATCCGAATATAGGCACACAATGTCGGATGAATGTTTGACTAAAAGCACTGGTCCTCACCCCCACACACACTCCATCTCCAATCCGAATATAGGCACACAATGTCGGAAAAGTGTATGACTATGAGCACTGGTCCTGACCCCCACACAGTCCATCTCCAATCCGAATATAGGCACTTAATGTTGGATGTGTGTATGACTAAAAGCACTGGTCCTGACCCCCACACACACTCCAACTCCAATCCGAATATAGGCACACATTGTCGGATGAATGTTTAACTAAAGCACTGGTCCTCACCCCCACACAACTCCATCTCCAATCCGAATATAGGCACACAATGTCGGATAAGTGTATGACTATGAGCACTGGTCCTGACCCCCACACACTCCATCTCCAATCCGAATATAGGCACACAATGTTGGATAAGTGTATGACTAAGAGCACTGGTCCTGACCCCCACACACTCCATCTCCAATCCGAAAATAGGCACACAATGTCGGATGTATGTTTGAATAAAAGCACTGGTCCTCACCCCCACACAAACTCCATCTCCAATCCGAATATAGCCACACAATGTCAGATGAGTGTATGACTATGAGCACTGGTCCTGACCCCACACACACTCCATCTCCAATCCGAATATAGGCACTCAATGTCGGATGAATGTTTGACTAAAAGCACTGGTCCTCACCCCACACACACTCCATCTCCAATCCGAATATAGGCACACAATGTCGGATAAGTGTATGACTATGAGCACTGGTCCTGACCCACACACACTCCATCTCCAATCCGAATATAGGCACACAATGTCGGATGTAGTGTATGACTAAAAGCACTGGTCCTGACCCCACACACACTCCATCTCCAATCCGAATATAGGCACTCAATGTCGGATAAGTGTATGACAATAGCACTGGTCCTGACCCCCACACACACTCATCTCCAATCCGAATATAGGCACACAATGTCGGATGAATGTTATGACTAAAAGCACTGGTCCTCACCCCCACACACACTCCATCTCCAATCCGAATATAGGCACACAATGTCGGATGATTGTATGACTATGAGCACTGGTCCTGACCCAACACACACTCCATCTCCAATCCGAATATAGGCACTCAATGTCGGATGATTGTATGACTAAAAGCACTGGTCCTCACCCCCAGACAAACTCCATCTCAAATCCAAATATGGGCACACACTGTCGGATGAGTGTTTGACTAAAAGCACTGGTACTGACCCCCACACACACTACATCTCCAATCCGAATATTGGCACACAATGTCGGATGAGTGTATGAATATGAGCACTGGTCCCGACCCCACACACACTCCATCTCCAATCCGAATATAGGCACACAATGTCGGATGAATGTTTGACTAAAAGCACTGGTCCTGACCCCCACACACACTCCATCTCCAATCCGAATTTAGGCACACAATATCGGATAAGTGTATGACTATGAGAACTGGTCTTGACCCCCACACACTCCATCTCCAATCCGAAAATAGGCACTCAATGTCGGATGAATGTTTGACAAAAGCACTGGTCCTGACACCCACACACACTCCAGCTCCAATCCGACAATAGGCACACAATGTCGGATGAATGTTTTATTAAAGCACTGGTCCTCACCCCCACACACACTCCATCTCCAGTCCGAAAATAGGCACTCAATGTCGGATGAATGTTTGACTATGAGCACTGGTCCCGACCCCACACACACTCCATCTCCAATCCGAATATAGGCACACAATGTCGGATGAATGTTTGACTAAAAGCACTGGTCCTGACTCCCACACACACTCCATCTCCAATCCGAAATAGGCACTCAATGTCGGATAAGTGTATGACAATTAGCACTGGTCCTGACCCCCACACACTCCATCTCCATTCCGAATATAGGCACATAATGTCGGATGTGTGTATGACTAAAAGCACTGGTCCTCACACCCACACACACTCAATCTCCAATCCGAATATAGGCACACAATGTCGGATGAATGTTTGACTGAAAGCACTGGTCCTCACCCCCACACACACTCAATCTCCAATCCGAATATAGGCACACATTGTCGGATGAATGTTTTACCAAAAGCACTGGTCCTCACCCCCACACAAACTCCATCTCCAATCGGAATATAAGCACACAATGTCGGATAAGTGTATGACTATGAGCACTGGTCCTGACCCCCACACACTCCATCTCCAATCCGAATATAGGCACACAATGTTGGATAAGTGTATGACAATGAGCACTGGTCCTGACCCCCACACACTCCATCTCCAATCCGAAAATAGGCACTCAATGTCGGATGTGTGTATGACTAAAAGCACTGGTCCTGACCCCACACACACTCCATCACCAATCCAAATATAGGCACACAATGTCGGATGTATGTTTGAATAAAAGCACTGGTCCTCACCCCCACACAAACTCCATCTCCAATCCGAATATAGCCACACAATGTCAGATGAGTGTATGACTATGAGCACTGGTCCTGACCCCACACACACTCCATCTCCAATCCGAATATAGGCACTCAATGTCGGATGATTGTAAGACTATGAGAACTGGTCCTGACACCACACACACTCCATCTCCAATCCGAATATAGGCACTCACTGTCGGATGAATGTTTGACTAAATGCACTGGTCCTGACCCCCACAAACACTCATTCTCCAATCTGAATATAGGCACACAATGTCGGATAAGTGTATGACAATGAGCACTGGTCCTGACCCCCACACACTCTATCTCCAATCCGAAAATAGGCACTCAATGTCGGATGTGTGTATGACTAAAAGCACTGGTCCTGACCCCCACACACACTCCATCACCAATCCGAATATAGGCACACAATGTCGGATGAATGTTTGAATAAAAGCACTGGTCCTCACCCCCACACAAACTCCATCTCCAATCCGAATATAGGCACACAATGTTGGATAAGTGTATGACAATGAGCACTGGTCCTGACCCCCACACACTCCATCTCCAATCCGAAAATAGGCACTCAATGTCGGATGAATGTTTGAATAAAAGCACTGGACCTGACCCCCACACACACTCCATCTCCAATCCGAATATAGGCACACAATGTCGGAAAAGTGTATGACTATGAGCACTGGTCCTGACCCCCACACAGTCCATCTCCAATCCGAATATAGGCACTTAATGTTGGATGTGTGTAAGACTAAAAGCACTGGTCCTGACCCCCACACACACTCCAACTCCAATCCGAATATAGGCACACATTGTCGGATGAATGTTTAACTAAAAGCACTGGTCCTCACCCCCACACAAACTCCATCTCCAATCGGAATATAAGCACACAATGTCGGATAAGTGTATGACTATGAGCACTGGTCCTGACCCCCACACACTCCATCTCCAATCCGAATATAGGCACACAATGTTGGATAAGTGTATGACAATGAGCACTGGTCCTGACCCCCACACACTCCATCTCCAATCCGAAAATAGGCACTCAATGTCGGATGTGTGTATGACTAAAAGCACTGGTCCTGACCCCACACACACTCCATCACCAATCCAAATATAGGCACACAATGTCGGATGTATGTTTGAATAAAAGCACTGGTCCTCACCCCCACACAAACTCCATCTCCAATCCGAATATAGCCACACAATGTCAGATGAGTGTATGACTATGAGCACTGGTCCTGACCCCACACACACTCCATCTCCAATCCGAATATAGGCACACAATGTCGGATAAGTGTATGACTATGAGCACTGGTCCTGACCCCACACACACTCCATCTCCAATCCGAATATAGGCACACAATGTCGGATGTATGTTTGACTAAAAGCACTGGTCCTGACCCCACACACACTCCATCTCCCATCCGAAATAGGCACTCAATGTCGGATAAGTGTATGACAATTAGCACTGGTCCTGACCCCCACACACTCCATCTCCATTCCGAATATAGGCACATCAATGTCGGATGTGTGTATGACTAAAAGCACTGGTCCTGACCCCAACACACACTCCATCTCCAATCCGAATATAGGCACACAATGTCGGATGAATGTTTGACTAAAAGCACTGGTCCTGACTCCCACACACACTCCCTCTCCAATCCGAATATAGGCACACAATGTTGGATAAGTGTATGACTGTGAGCACTGGCACTGACCCCACACACTCCATCTCCAATCCGAAAATAGGCACTCAATTTCGGATTTGTGTATGACTAAAAGCACTGGTCCTGACCCCCACACACACTCCATCTCCCATCCGAAATAGGCACTCAATGTCGGATAAGTGTATGACAATTAGCACTGGTCCTGACCCCCACACACTCCATCTCCATTCCGAATATAGGCACATAATGTCGGATGTGTGTATGACTAAAAGCACTGGTCCTCACCCCCACACACACTCAATCTCCAATCCGAATATAGGCACACATTGTCGGATGAATGTTTAACTAAAAGCACTGGTCCTCACCCCCACACAAACTCCATCTCCAATCGGAATATAAGCACACAATGTCGGATAAGTGTATGACTATGAGCACTGGTCCTGACCCCCACACACTCCATCTCCAATCCGAATATAGGCACACAATGTTGGATAAGTGTATGACAATGAGCACTGGTCCTGACCCCCACACACTCCATCTCCAATCCGAAAATAGGCACTCAATGTCGGATGTGTGTATGACTAAAAGCACTGGTCCTGACCCCCACACACACTCCATCACCAATCCGAATATAGGCACACAATGTCGGATGTATGTTTGAATAAAAGCACTGGTCCTCACCCCCACACAAACTCCATCTCCAATCCGAATATAGCCACACAATGTCAGATGAGTGTATGACTATGAGCACTGGTCCTGACCCCACACACACTCCATCTCCAATCCGAATATAGGCACTCAATGTCGGATGATTGTAAGACTAAAAGCACTGGTCCTCACCCCCACACACAGTCCATCTCCAATCCGAATATGGGCACAAACTGTCGGATGAGTGTTTGACTAAAAGCATTGGTACTGACCCCCACACACACTCCATTTCCCATCCAAAAATAAGCACTCAATGTCGGATAAGTGTATGACTATGAGCACTGTTCCTGACCCACACACATTCCATCTCCAATCCGAATATTGGCACACAATGTCGGATAAGTGTAAGACTATGAGAACTGGTCCTGACACCACACACACTCCATCTCCAATCCGAATATAGGCACTCAATGTCGGATGAATGTTTGACTAAATGCACTGGTCCTGACCCCCACAAACACTCATTCTCCAATCCGAATATAGGCACACAATGTCGGATGTGTGTATGACTAAAAGCACTGGTCCTGACCCCCACACACACTCCATCACCAATCCGAATATAGGCACACAATGTCGGATGTATGTTTGAATAAAAGCACTGGTCCTCACCCCCACACAAACTCCATCTCCAATCCGAATATAGCCACACAATGTCAGATGAGTGTATGACTATGAGCACTGGTCCTGACCCCACACACACTCCATCTCCAATCCGAATATAGGCACTCAATGTCTGATGAATGTTTGACTAAAAGCACTGGTCCTGACTCCCACACACACTCATCTCCATCCGAAATAAGCACTCAATGTCGGATAAGTGTATGACAATTAGCACTGGTCCTGACCCCCACACACTCCATCTCCAATCCGAATATAGGCACACAATGTCGGATGTATGTTTGACTAAAAGCACTGGTCCTGACTCCCACACACACTCTATCTCCCATCCGAAATAAGCACTCAATGTCGGATAAGTGTATGACAATAGCACTGGTCCTGACCCCCACACACACTCAATCTCCAATCCGAATATAGGCACACAATGTCGGATGAATGTTTAACTAAAAGCACTGGTCCTCACCCCCACACACACTCCATCTCCAATCCAAATATAGGCACTCAATGTCGGATGATTGTATGACTATGAGCACTGGTCCTGACCCAACACACACTCCATCTCCAATCCGAATATAGGCACTCAATGTCGGATGATTGTATGACTAAAAGCACTGGTCCTCACCCCCAGACAAACTCCATCTCCAATCCAAATATGGGCACACACTGTCGGATGAGTGTTTGACTAAAAGCACTGGTACTGACCCCACACACACTCCATCACCAATCCAAATATAGGCACACAATGTCGGATGTATGTTTGAATAAAAGCACTGGTCCTCACCCCCACACAAACTCCATCTCCAATCCGAATATAGCCACACAATGTCAGATGAGTGTATGACTATGAGCACTGGTCCTGACCCCACACACACTCCATCTCCAATCCGAATATAGGCACTCAATGTCGGATGATTGTAAGACTATGAGAACTGGTCCTGACACCACACACACTCCATCTCCAATCCGAATATAGGCACTCACTGTCGGATGAATGTTTGACTAAATGCACTGGTCCTGACCCCCACAAACACTCATTCTCCAATCTGAATATAGGCACACAATGTTGGATAAGTGTATGACAATGAGCACTGGTCCTGACCCCCACACACTCTATCTCCAATCCAAAATAGGCACTCAATGTCGGATGTGTGTATGACTAAAAGCACTGGTCCTGACCCCCACACACACTCCATCACCAATCCGAATATAGGCACACAATGTCGGATGAATGTTTGAATAAAAGCACTGGTCCTCACCCCCACACAAACTCCATCTCCAATCCGAATATAGGCACACAATGTTGGATAAGTGTATGACTATGAGCACTGGTCCTGACCCCCACACACTCCATCTCCAATCCGAATATAGGCACACAATGTTGGATAAGTGTATGACAATGAGCACTGGTCCTGACCCCCACACACTCCATCTCCAATCTGAAAATAGGCACTCAATGTCGGATGTGTGTATGACTAAAAGCACTGGTCCTGACCCCCACACACACTCCATCTCCAATCCTAATATAGGCACACAATGTCGGATGAATGTTTGACTAAAAGCACTGGTCCTGACTCCCACACACACTCCCTCTCCAATCCGAAATAGGCACTCAATGTCGGATAAGTGTATGACAATTAGCACTGGTCCTGACCCCCACACACTCCATCTCCATTCCGAATATAGGCACATAATGTCGGATGTGTGTATGACTAAAAGCACTGGTCCTCACCCCCACACACACTCAATCTCCAATCCGAATATAGGCACACAATGTCGGATGAATGTTTGACTGAAAGCACTGGTCCTCACCCCCACACACACTCAATCTCCAATCCGAATATAGGCACACATTGTCGGATGAATGTTTAACCAAAAGCACTGGTCCTCACCCCCACACAAACTCCATCTCCAATCGGAATATAAGCACACAATGTCGGATAAGTGTATGACTATGAGCACTGGTCCTGACCCCCACACACTCCATCTCCAATCCGAATATAGGCACACAATGTTGGATAAGTGTATGACAATGAGCACTGGTCCTGACCCCCACACACTCCATCTCCAATCCGAAAATAGGCACTCAATGTCGGATGTGTGTATGACTAAAAGCACTGGTCCTGACCCCACACACACTCCATCACCAATCCAAATATAGGCACACAATGTCGGATGTATGTTTGAATAAAAGCACTGGTCCTCACCCCCACACAAACTCCATCTCCAATCCGAATATAGCCACACAATGTCAGATGAGTGTATGACTATGAGCACTGGTCCTGACCCCACACACACTCCATCTCCAATCCGAATATAGGCACTCAATGTCGGATGATTGTAAGACTATGAGAACTGGTCCTGACACCACACACACTCCATCTCCAATCCGAATATAGGCACTCACTGTCGGATGAATGTTTGACTAAATGCACTGGTCCTGACCCCCACAAACACTCATTCTCCAATCTGAATATAGGCACACAATGTTGGATAAGTGTATGACAATGAGCACTGGTCCTGACCCCCACACACTCTATCTCCAATCCAAAAATAGGCAATCAATGTCGGATGTGTGTATGACTAAAAGCACTGGTCCTGACCCCCACACACACTCCATCACCAATCCGAATATAGGCACACAATGTCGGATGAATGTTTGAATAAAAGCACTGGTCCTCACCCCCACACAAACTCCATCTCCAATCCGAATATAGGCACACAATGTTGGATAAGTGTATGACAATGAGCACTGGTCCTGACCCCCACACACTCCATCTCCAATCCGAAAATAGGCACTCAATGTCGGATGTGTGTATGACTAAAAGCACTGGACCTGACCCCCACACACACTCCAACTCCAATCCGAATATAGGCACACATTGTGGGATGAATGTTTAACTAAAAGCACTGGTCCTCACCCCCACACACACTCCATCTCCAATCCGAATATAGGCACACAATGTCGGAAAAGTGTATGACTATGAGCACTGGTCCTGACCCCCACACAGTCCATCTCCAATCCGAATATAGGCACTTAATGTTGGATGTGTGTAAGACTAAAAGCACTGGTCCTGACCCCCACACACACTCCAACTCCAATCCGAATATAGGCACACATTGTCGGATGAATGTTTAACTAAAAGCACTGGTCCTCACCCCCACACAAACTCCATCTCCAATCGGAATATAAGCACACAATGTCGGATAAGTGTATGACTATGAGCACTGGTCCTGACCCCCACACACTCCATCTCCAATCCGAATATAGGCACACAATGTTGGATAAGTGTATGACAATGAGCACTGGTCCTGACCCCCACACACTCCATCTCCAATCCGAAAATAGGCACTCAATGTCGGATGTGTGTATGACTAAAAGCACTGGTCCTGACCCCACACACACTCCATCACCAATCCAAATATAGGCACACAATGTCGGATGTATGTTTGAATAAAAGCACTGGTCCTCACCCCCACACAAACTCCATCTCCAATCCGAATATAGCCACACAATGTCAGATGAGTGTATGACTATGAGCACTGGTCCTGACCCCACACACACTCCATCTCCAATCCGAATATAGGCACTCAATGTCGGATGATTGTAAGACTATGAGAACTGGTCCTGACACCACACACACTCCATCTCCAATCCGAATATAGGCACTCACTGTCGGATGAATGTTTGACTAAATGCACTGGTCCTGACCCCCACAAACACTCATTCTCCAATCTGAATATAGGCACACAATGTTGGATAAGTGTATGACAATGAGCACTGGTCCTGACCCCCACACACTCTATCTCCAATCCAAAATAGGCACTCAATGTCGGATGTGTGTATGACTAAAAGCACTGGTCCTGACCCCTACACACACTCCATCACCAATCCGAATATAGGCACACAATGTCGGATGAATGTTTGAATAAAAGCACTGGTCCTCACCCCCACACAAACTCCATCTCCAATCCGAATATAGGCACACAATGTTGGATAAGTGTATGACAATGAGCACTGGTCCTGACCCCCACACACTCCATCTCCAATCCGAAAATAGGCACTCAATGTCGGATGTGTGTATGACTAAAAGCACTGGACCTGACCCCCACACACACTCCAACTCCAATCCGAATATAGGCACACATTGTGGGATGAATGTTTAACTAAAAGCACTGGTCCTCACCCCCACACAAACTCCATCTCCAATCGGAATATAAGCATACAATGTCGGATAAGTGTATGACTATGAGCACTGGTCCTGACCCCCACACACTCCATCTCCAATCCGAATATAGGCACACAATGTTGGATAAGTGTATGACAATGAGCACTGGTCCTGACCCCCACACACTCCATCTCCAATCCGAAAATAGGCACTCAATGTCGGATGTGTGTATGACTAAAAGCACTGGTCCTGACCCCCACACACACTCCATTTCCCATCCAAAAATAAGCACTCAATGTTGGATAAGTCTATGACAATTAGCACTGGTCCTGACCCCCACACACTCCATCTCCATTCCGAATATAGGCACACAATGTCGGATGTGTGTATGACTAAAAGCACTGGTCCTGACCCCCACACACACTCCATCTCCAATCCGAATATAGGCACACAATATCGGATGTGTGTATGACTAAAAGCACTGGTCCTGACCCCCACACACACTCCAACTCCAATCCGAATATAGGCACACATTGTCGGATGAATGTTTAACTAAAAGCACTGGTCCTCACCCCCACACAAACTCCATCTCCAATCGGAATATAAGCACACAATGTCGGATAAGTGTATGACTATGAGCACTGGTCCTGACCCCCACACACTCCATCTCCAATCCGAATATAGGCACACAATGTTGGATAAGTGTATGACAATGAGCACTGGTCCTGACCCCCACACACTCCATCTCCAATCCGAAAATAGGCACTCAATGTCGGATGTGTGTATGACTAAAAGCACTGGTCCTGACCCCACACACACTCCATCACCAATCCAAATATAGGCACACAATGTCGGATGTATGTTTGAATAAAAGCACTGGTCCTCACCCCCACACAAACTCCATCTCCAATCCGAATATAGCCACACAATGTCGGATGAGTGTATGACTATGAGCACTGGTCCTGACCCCACACACACTCCATCTCCAATCCGAATATAGGCACTCAATGTCGGATGATTGTAAGACTATGAGAACTGGTCCTGACACCACACACACTCCATCTCCAATCCGAATATAGGCACTCACTGTCGGATGAATGTTTGACTAAATGCACTGGTCCTGACCCCCACAAACACTCATTCTCCAATCTGAATATAGGCACACAATGTTGGATAAGTGTATGACAATGAGCACTGGTCCTGACCCCCACACACTCTATCTCCAATCCGAAAATAGGCACTCAATGTCGGATGTGTGTATGACTAAAAGCACTGGTCCTGACCCCTACACACACTCCATCACCAATCCGAATATAGGCACACAATGTCGGATGAATGTTTGAATAAAAGCACTGGTCCTCACCCCCACACAAACTCCATCTCCAATCCGAATATAGGCACACAATGTTGGATAAGTGTATGACAATGAGCACTGGTCCTGACCCCCACACACTCCATCTCCAATCCGAAAATAGGCACTCAATGTCGGATGTGTGTATGACTAAAAGCACTGGACCTGACCCCCACACACACTCCAACTCCAATCCGAATATAGGCACACATTGTCGGATGAATGTTTAACTAAAAGCACTGGTCCTCACCCCCACACAAACTCCATCTCCAATCGGAATATAAGCATACAATGTCGGATAAGTGTATGACTATGAGCACTGGTCCTGACCCCCACACACTCCATCTCCAATCCGAATATAGGCACACAATGTTGGATAAGTGTATGACAATGAGCACTGGTCCTGACCCCCACACACTCCATCTCCAATCCGAAAATAGGCACTCAATGTCGGATGTGTGTATGACTAAAAGCACTGGTCCTGACCCCCACACACACTCCATTTCCCATCCAAAAATAAGCACTCAATGTTGGATAAGTGTATGACAATTAGCACTGGTCCTGACCCCCACACACTCCATCTCCATTCCGAATATAGGCACACAATGTCGGATGTGTGTATGACTAAAAGCACTGGTCCTGACCCCCACACACACTCCATCTCCAATCCGAATATAGGCACACAATGTCGGATGTGTGTATGACTAAAAGCACTGGTCCTGACCCCCACACACACTCCATCTCCAATCTGAATATAGGCACACAATGTCGGATGAATGTTTGACTAAAAGCACTGGTCCTGACTCCCACACACACTCCCTCTCCAATCCGAATATAGGCACACAATGTTGGATAAGTGTATGACTATGAGCACTGGCACTGACCCCCACACACTCCATCTCCAATCCGAATATAGGCACTCAATGTCGGATGAATGTTTGACTAAAAGCACTCGTCCTGACCCCCACAAACACTCATTCTCCAATCCGAATATAGGCACACAATGTTGGATAAGTGTATGACAATGAGCACTGGTCCTGACCCCCACACACTCTATCTCCAATCCGAAAATAGGCACTCAATGTTGGATGTGTGTATGACTAAAAGCACTGGTCCTGACCCCCACACACACTCCATCACCAATCCGAATATAGGCACACAATGTCGGATGAATGTTTGAATAAAAGCACTGGTCCTCACCCCCACACAAACTCCATCTCCAATCCGAATATAGGCACACAATGTTGGATAAGTGTATGACAATGAGCACTGGTCCTGACCCCCACACACTCCATCTCCAATCCGAAAATAGGCACTCAATGTCGGATGTGTGTATGACAATGAGCACTGGTCCTGACCCCCACACACTCCATCTCCAATCCGAAAATAGGCACTCAATGTCGGATGTGTGTATGACTAAAAGCACTGGTCCTGACCCCCACACACACTCCATCACCAATCCGAATATAGGCACACAATGTCGGATGTATGTTTGAAAAAAAGCACTGGTCCTCACCCCCACACAAACTCCATCTCCAATCCGAATATAGCCACACAATGTCAGATGAGTGTATGACTATGAGCACTGGTCCTGACCCCACACACACTCCATCTCCAATCCGAATATAGGCACTCAATGTCGGATGATTGTAAGACTAAAAGCACTGGTCCTCACCCCCACACACAGTCCATCTCCAATCCGAATATGGGCACAAACTGTCGGATGTGTGTTTGACTAAAAGCACTGGTGCTGACCCCCACACACACTCCATTTCCCATCCAAAAATAAGCACTCAATGTTGGATAAGTGTATGACAATTAGCACTGGTCCTGACCCCCACACACTCCATCTCCATTCCGAATATAGACACACAATGTCGGATGTGTGTATGACTAAAAGCACTGGTCCTGACCCCCACACACACTCCATCTCCAATCTGAATATAGGCACACAATGTCGGATGAATGTTTGACTAAAAGCACTGGTCCTGACTCCCACACACACTCCATCTCCAATCGGAATATAGGCACACAATGTCGGATAAGTGTATGACTATGAGCACTGGTCCTGACCCCCACACACTCCATCTCCAATCCGAATATAGGCACACAATGTTGGATAAGTGTATGACTATGAGCACTGGCACTGACCCCCACACACTCCATCTCCAATCCGAATATAGGCACTCAATGTCGGATGAATGTTTGACTAAATGCACTCGTCCTGACCCCCACAAACACTCATTCTCCAATCCGAATATTGGCACACAATGTCGGATGAATGTTTGACTACAAGCACTGGTCCTCACCCCCACACACACTCAATCTCCAATCCGAATATAGGCACACAATGTCGGATGAATGTTTGACTAAAAGCACTGGTCCTCACCCCCACACACACTCAATCTCCAATCCAAATATAGCCACACAATGTTGGATGACTGTTTGACTAAAAGCACTGGTCCTCACCCCCACACACACTCCATTTCCAATCCGAATATAGGCACACAATGTCGGAAAAGTGTATGACTATGAGCACTGGTCCTGACCCCCACACAGTCCATCTCCAATCCAAATATAGGCACTCAATGTTGGATGTGTGTATGACTAAAAGCACTGGTCCTGACCCCCACACACACTCCAACTCCAATCCGAATATAGGCACACATTGTCGGATGAATGTTTAACTAAAGCACTGGTCCTCACCCCCACACAAACTCCATCTCCAATCGCAATATAAGCACACAATGTCGGATAAGTGTATGACTATGAGCACTGGTCCTGACCCCCACAAACACTCATTCTCCAATCCGAATATAGGCACACAATGTCGGATAAGTGTATGACTATGAGCACTGGTCCTGACCCCTACACACTCCATCTCCAATCCGAATATAGGCACACAATGTTGGATAAGTGTATGACAATGAGCACTGGTCCTGACCCCCACACAGTCCATCTCCAATCCGAATATAGGCACTTAATGTTGGATGTGTGTAAGACTAAAAGCACTGGTCCTGACCCCCACACACACTCCAACTCCAATCCGAATATAGGCACACATTGTCGGATGAATGTTTAACTAAAAGCACTGGTCCTCACCCCCACACAAACTCCATCTCCAATCGGAATATAAGCACACAATGTCGGATAAGTGTATGACTATGAGCACTGGTCCTGACCCCCACACACTCCATCTCCAATCCGAATATAGGCACACAATGTTGGATAAGTGTATGACAATGAGCACTGGTCCTGACCCCCACACACTCCATCTCCAATCCGAAAATAGGCACTCAATGTCGGATGTGTGTATGACTAAAAGCACTGGTCCTGACCCCCACACACACTCCATCACCAATCCGAATATAGGCACACAATGTCGGAAGTATGTTTGAATAAAAGCACTGGTCCTCACCCCCACACAAACTCCATCTCCAATCCGAATATAGCCACACAATGTCAGATGAGTGTATGACTATGAGCACTGGTCCTGACCCCACACACACTCCATCTCCAATCCGAATATAGGCACTCAATGTCGGATGATTGTAAGACTAAAAGCACTGGTCCTCACCCCCACACACAGTCCATCTCCAATCCGAATATGGGCACACAATGTCGGATGAGTGTTTGACTAAAAGCACTGGTACTGACCCCCACACACACTCCATTTCCCATCCAAAAATAAGCACTCAATGTTGGATAAGTGTATGACAATTAGCACTGGTCCTGACCCCCACACACTCATCTCCATTCCGAATATAGGCACACAATGTCGGATGTGTGTATGACTAAAAGCACTGGTCCTGACCCCCACACACACTCCATCTCCAATCCGAATATAGGCACACAATGTTGGATAAGTGTATGACTATGAGCACTGGCACTGACCCCCACACACTCCATCTCCAATCCGAATATAGGCACTCAATGTCGGATGAATGTTTGACTAAATGCACTGGTCCTGACCCCACAAACACTCATCTCCAATCCGAATATAGGCACACAATGTTGGATAAGTGTATGACAATGAGCACTGGTCCTGACCCCCACACACTCTATCTCCAATCCGAAAATAGGCACACAATGTCGGATGAATGTTTGACTAAAAGCACTGGTCCTCACCCCCACACACACTCCATCTCCAATCCGAATATAGGCACACAATGTCGGAAAAGTGTATGACTATGAGCACTGGTCCTGACCCCCACACAGTCCATCTCCAATCCGAATATAGGCACTTAATGTTGGATGTGTGTAAGACTAAAAGCACTGGTCCTGACCCCCACACACACTCCAACTCCAATCCGAATATAGGCACACATTGTCGGATGAATGTTTAACTAAAAGCACTGGTCCTCACCCCCACACAAACTCCATCTCCAATCGGAATATAAGCACACAATGTCGGATAAGTGTATGACTATGAGCACTGGTCCTGACCCCCACACACTCCATCTCCAATCCGAATATAGGCACACAATGTTGGATAAGTGTATGACAATGAGCACTGGTCCTGACCCCCACACACTCCATCTCCAATCCGAAAATAGGCACTCAATGTCGGATGTGTGTATGACTAAAAGCACTGGTCCTGACCCCCACACACACTCCATCACCAATCCGAATATAGGCACACAATGTCGGAAGTATGTTTGAATAAAAGCACTGGTCCTCACCCCCACACAAACTCCATCTCCAATCCGAATATAGCCACACAATGTCAGATGAGTGTATGACTATGAGCACTGGTCCTGACCCCACACACACTCCATCTCCAATCCGAATATAGGCACTCAATGTCGGATGATTGTAAGACTAAAAGCACTGGTCCTCACCCCCACACACAGTCCATCTCCAATCCGAATATGGGCACACAATGTCGGATGAATGTTTGACTAAAAGCACTGGTCCTGACTCCCACACACACTCCCTCTCCAATCCGAATATAGGCACACAATGTTGGATAAGTGTATGACTATGAGCACTGGCACTGACCCCCACACACTCCATCTCCAATCCGAATATAGGCACTCAATGTCGGATGAATGTTTGACTAAATGCACTGGTCCTGACCCCCACACACACTCATCTCCAATCCGAATATAGGCACACAATGTCGGATAAGTGTATGACTAAGAGCACTGGTCCTGACCCCCACACACTCATCTCCAATCTGAATATAGGCACACAATGTCGGATGAATGTTTGACTAAAAGCACTGGTCCTCACCCCCACACACACTCCATCTCCAATCCGAATATAGGCACACAATGTCGGAAAAGTGTATGACTATGAGCACTGGTCCTGACCCCCACACAGTCCATCTCCAATCCGAATATAGGCACTTAATGTTGGATGTGTGTAAGACTAAAAGCACTGGTCCTGACCCCCACACACACTCCAACTCCAATCCGAATATAGGCACACATTGTCGGATGAATGTTTAACTAAAAGCACTGGTCCTCACCCCCACACAAACTCCATCTCCAATCGGAATATAAGCACACAATGTCGGATAAGTGTATGACTATGAGCACTGGTCCTGACCCCCACACACTCCATCTCCAATCCGAATATAGGCACACAATGTTGGATAAGTGTATGACAATGAGCACTGGTCCTGACCCCCACACACTCCATCTCCAATCCGAAAATAGGCACTCAATGTCGGATGTGTGTATGACTAAAAGCACTGGTCCTGACCCCCACACACACTCCATCACCAATCCGAATATAGGCACACAATGTCGGAAGTATGTTTGAATAAAAGCACTGGTCCTCACCCCCACACAAACTCCATCTCCAATCCGAATATAGCCACACAATGTCAGATGAGTGTATGACTATGAGCACTGGTCCTGACCCCACACACACTCCATCTCCAATCCGAATATAGGCACTCAATGTCGGATGATTGTAAGACTAAAAGCACTGGTCCTCACCCCCACACACAGTCCATCTCCAATCCGAATATGGGCACAAACTGTCGGATGAGTGTTTGACTAAAGCACTGGTACTGACCCCCACACACACTCCATTTCCCATCCAAAAATAAGCACTCAATGTTGGATAAGTGTATGACAATTAGCACTGGTCCTGACCCCCACACACTCCATCTCCATTCCGAATATAGGCACACAATGTCGGATGTGTGTATGACTAAAAGCACTGGTCCTGACCCCCACACACACTCCATCTCCAATCCGAATATAGGCACACAATGTCGGATGTGTGTATGACTAAAAGCACTGGTCCTGACCCCCACACACACTCCATCTCCAATCTGAATATAGGCACACAATGTCGGATGAATGTTTGACTAAAAGCACTGGTCCTGACTCCCACACACACTCCCTCTCCAATCCGAATATAGGCACACAATGTTGGATAAGTGTATGACTATGAGCACTGGCACTGACCCCCACACACTCCATCTCCAATCCGAATATAGGCACTCAATGTCGGATGAATGTTTGACTAAATGCACTCGTCCTGACCCCCACAAACACTCATTCTCCAATCCGAATATAGGCACACAATGTTGGATAAGTGTATGACAATGAGCACTGGTCCTGACCCCCACACACTCTATCTCCAATCCGAAAATAGGCACTCAATGTCGGATGTGTGTATGACTAAAAGCACTGGTCCTGACCCCCACACACACTCCATCACCAATCCGAATATAGGCACACAATGTCGGATGAATGTTTGAATAAAAGCACTGGTCCTCACCCCCACACAAACTCCATCTCCAATCCGAATATAGGCACACAATGTTGGATAAGTGTATGACAATGAGCACTGGTCCTGACCCCCACACACTCCATCTCCAATCCGAAAATAGGCACTCAATGTCGGATGTGTGTATGACTAAAAGCACTGGTCCTGACCCCCACACACACTCCAACTCCAATCCGAATATAGGCACACATTGTCGGATGAATGTTTAACTAAAAGCACTGGTCCTCACCCCCACACAAACTCCATCTCCAATCGGAATATAAGCACACAATGTCGGATAAGTGTATGACTATGAGCACTGGTCCTGACCCCCACACACTCCATCTCCAATCCGAATATAGGCACACAATGTTGGATAAGTGTATGACAATGAGCACTGGTCCTGACCCCCACACACTCCATCTCCAATCCGAAAATAGGCACTCAATGTCGGATGTGTGTATGACTAAAAGCACTGGTCCTGACCCCCACACACACTCCATCTCCAATCTGAATATAGGCACACAATGTCGGATGAATGTTTGACTAAAAGCACTGGTCCTGACTCCCACACACACTCCATCTCCAATCCGAATATAGGCACACAATGTTGGATAAGTGTATGACTATGAGCACTGGTCCTGACCCCCACACACTCCATCTCCAATCCGAAAATAGGCACTCAATGTCGGATGTGTGTATGACTAAAAGCACTGGTCCTGACCCCCACACACACTCCATCACCAATCCGAATATAGGCACACAATGTCGGAAGTATGTTTGAATAAAAGCACTGGTCCTCACCCCCACACAAACTCCATCTCCAATCCGAATATAGCCACACAATGTCAGATGAGTGTATGACTATGAGCACTGGTCCTGACCCCACACACACTCCATCTCCAATCCGAATATAGGCACTCAATGTCGGATGATTGTAAGACTAAAAGCACTGGTCCTCACCCCCACACACAGTCCATCTCCAATCCGAATATGGGCACAAACTGTCGGATGAGTGTTTGACTAAAAGCACTGGTACTGACCCCCACACACACTCCATTTCCCATCCAAAAATAAGCACTCAATGTTGGATAAGTGTATGACAATTAGCACTGGTCCTGACCCCCACACACTCCATCTCCATTCCGAATATAGGCACACAATGTCGGATGTGTGTATGACTAAAAGCACTGGTCCTGACCCCCACACACACTCCATCTCCAATCTGAATATAGGCACACAATGTCGGATGAATGTTTGACTAAAAGCACTGGTCCTGACTCCCACACACACTCCCTCTCCAATCCGAATATAGGCACACAATGTTGGATAAGTGTATGACTATGAGCACTGGCACTGACCCCCACACACTCCATCTCCAATCCGAATATAGGCACTCAATGTCGGATGAATGTTTGACTAAATGCACTCGTCCTGACCCCCACAAACACTCATTCTCCAATCCGAATATAGGCACACAATGTTGGATAAGTGTATGACAATGAGCACTGGTCCTGACCCCCACACACTCTATCTCCAATCTGAAAATAGGCACACAATGTCGGATGAATGTTTGACTAAAAGCGCTGGTCCTTACCCCCACACACACTCCATCTCCAATCCGAATATAGGCACACAATGTCGGAAAAGTGTATGACTATGAGCACTGGTCCTGACCCCCACACAGTCCATCTCCAATCCGAATATAGGCACTTAATGTTGGATGTGTGTAAGACTAAAAGCACTGGTCCTGACCCCCACACACACTCCAACTCCAATCCGAATATAGGCACACATTGTCGGATGAATGTTTAACTAAAAGCACTGGTCCTCACCCCCACACAAACTCCATCTCCAATCGGAATATAAGCACACAATGTCGGATAAGTGTATGACTATGAGCACTGGTCCTGACCCCCACACACTCCATCTCCAATCCGAATATAGGCACACAATGTTGGATAAGTGTATGACAATGAGCACTGGTCCTGACCCCCACACACTCCATCTCCAATCCGAAAATAGGCACTCAATGTCGGATGTGTGTATGACTAAAAGCACTGGTCCTGACCCCCACACACACTCCATCACCAATCCGAATATAGGCACACAATGTCGGAAGTATGTTTGAATAAAAGCACTGGTCCTCACCCCCACACAAACTCCATCTCCAATCCGAATATAGCCACACAATGTCAGATGAGTGTATGACTATGAGCACTGGTGCTGACCCCACACACACTCCATCTCCAATCCGAATATAGGCACTCAATGTCGGATGATTGTAAGACTAAAAGCACTGGTCCTCACCCCCACACACAGTCCATCTCCAATCCGAATATGGGCACAAACTGTCGGATGAGTGTTTGACTAAAGGCACTGGTACTGACCCCCACACACACTCCATTTCCCATCCAAAAATAAGCACTCAATGTTGGATAAGTGTATGACAATTAGCACTGGTCCTGACCCCCACACACTCCATCTCCATTCCGAATATAGGCACACAATGTCGGATGTGTGTATGACTAAAAGCACTGGTCCTGACCCCCACACACACTCCATCTCCAATCCGAATATAGGCACACAATGTCGGATGTGTGTATGACTAAAAGCACTGGTCCTGACCCCCACACACACTCCATCTCCAATCTGAATATAGGCACACAATGTCGGATGAATGTTTGACTAAAAGCACTGGTCCTGACTCCCACACACACTCCCTCTCCAATCCGAATATAGGCACACAATGTTGGATAAGTGTATGACTATGAGCACTGGCACTGACCCCCACACACTCCATCTCCAATCCGAATATAGGCACTCAATGTCGGATGAATGTTTGACTAAATGCACTCGTCCTGACCCCCACAAACACTCATTCTCCAATCCGAATATAGGCACACAATGTTGGATAAGTGTATGACAATGAGCACTGGTCCTGACCCCCACACACTCTATCTCCAATCCGAAAATAGGCACTCAATGTCGGATGTGTGTATGACTAAAAGCACTGGTCCTGACCCCCACACACACTCCATCACCAATCCGAATATAGGCACACAATGTCGGATGAATGTTTGAATAAAAGCACTGGTCCTCACCCCCACACAAACTCCATCTCCAATCCGAATATAGGCACACAATGTTGGATAAGTGTATGACAATGAGCACTGGTCCTGACCCCCACACACTCCATCTCCAATCCGAAAATAGGCACTCAATGTCGGATGTGTGTATGACTAAAAGCACTGGACCTGACCCCCACACACACTCCAACTCCAATCCGAATATAGGCACACATTGTCGGATGAATGTTTAACGAAAGGCACTGGTCCTCACCCCCACACAAACTCCATCTCCAATCGGAATATAAGCATACAATGTCGGATAAGTGTATGACTATGAGCACTGGTCCTGACCCCCACACACTCCATCTCCAATCCGAATATAGGCACACAATGTTGGATAAGTGTATGACAATGAGCACTGGTCCTGACCCCCACACACTCCATCTCCAATCCGAAATAGGCACTCAATGTCGGATGTGTGTATGACTAAAAGCACTGGTCCTGACCCCCACACACACTCCATCTCCAATCTGAATATAGGCACACAATGTCGGATGAATGTTTGACTAAAAGCACTGGTCCTGACTCCCACACACACTCCCTCTCCAATCCGAATATAGGCACACAATGTTGGATAAGTGTATGACTATGAGCACTGGCACTGACCCCCACACACTCCATCTCCAATCCGAATATAGGCACTCAATGTCGGATGAATGTTTGACTAAATGCACTCGTCCTGACCCCCACAAACACTCATTCTCCAATCCGAATATAGGCACACAATGTTGGATAAGTGTATGACAATGAGCACTGGTCCTGACCCCCACACACTCTATCTCCAATCCGAAAATAGGCACTCAATGTCGGATGTGTGTATGACTAAAAGCACTGGTCCTGACCCCCACACACACTCCATCACCAATCCGAATATAGGCACACAATGTCGGATGAATGTTTGAATAAAAGAACTGGTCCTCACCCCCACACAAACTCCATCTCCAATCCGAATATAGGCACACAATGTTGGATAAGTGTATGACAATGAGCACTGGTCCTGACCCCCACACACTCCATCTCCAATCCGAAAATAGGCACTCAATGTCGGATGTGTGTATGACTAAAAGCACTGGACCTGACCCCCACACACACTCCAACTCCAATCCGAATATAGGCACACATTGTCGGATGAATGTTTAACGAAAGGCACTGGTCCTCACCCCCACACAAACTCCATCTCCAATCGGAATATAAGCACACAATGTCGGATAAGTGTATGACTATGAGCACTGGTCCTGACCCCCACACACTCCATCTCCAATCCGAATATAGGCACACAATGTTGGATAAGTGTATGACAATGAGCACTGGTCCTGACCCCCACACACTCCATCTCCAATCCGAAAATAGGCACTCAATGTCGGATGTGTGTATGACTAAAAGCACTGGTCCTGACCCCCACACACACTCCATCACCAATCCGAATATAGGCACACAATGTCGGATGTATGTTTGAATAAAAGCACTGGTCCTCACCCCCACACAAACTCCATCTCCAATCCGAATATAGCCACACAATGTCAGATGAGTGTATGACTACGAGCACTGGTCCTGACCCCACACACACTCCATCTCCAATCCGAATATAGGCACTCAATGTCGGATGATTGTAAGACTAAAAGCACTGGTCCTCACCCCCACACACACTCCATCTCCAATCCGAATATAGGCACACAATGTCGGATGTGTGTATGACTAAAAGCACTGGTCCTGACCCCCACACACACCCCATCTCCAATCTGAATATAGGCACACAATGTCGGATGAATGTTTGACTAAAAGCACTGGTCCTGACTCCCACACACACTCCCTCTCCAATCCGAATATAGGCACACAATGTTGGATAAGTGTATGACTATGAGCACTGGCACTGACCCCCACACACTCCATCTCCAATCTGAAAATAGGCACTCAATTTCGTATGTGTGTATGACTAAAAGCACAGGTCCTGACCCCCACACACACTCCAGCTCCAATCCGAATATTGGCACACAATGTCGGATGAATGTTTGACTACAAGCACTGGTCCTCACCCCCACACACACTCAATCTCCAATCCGAATATAGGCACACAATGTCGGATGAATGTTTGACTAAAAGCACTGGTCCTCACCCCCACACACACTCAATCTCCAATCCAAATATAGCCACACAATGTCGGATGAATGTTTGACTAAAAGCACTGGTCCTCACCCCCACACACACTCAATTTCCAATCCGAATATAGGCACACAATGTCGGAAAAGTGTATGACTATGAGCACTGGTCCTGACCCCCACACAGTCCATCTCCAATCCAAATATAGGCACTCAATGTTGGATGTGTGTATGACTAAAAGCACTGGTCCTGACCCCCACACACACTCCAACTCCAATCCGAATATAGGCACACATTGTCGGATGAATGTTTAACTAAAAGCACTGGTCCTCACCCCCACACAAACTCCATCTCCAATCGCAATATAAGCACACAATGTCGGATAAGTGTATGACTATGAGCACTGGTCCTGACCCCCACAAACACTCATTCTCCAATCCGAATATAGGCACACAATGTCGGATAAGTGTATGACTATGAGCACTGGTCCTGACCCCTACACACTCCATCTCCAATCCGAATATAGGCACACAATGTTGGATAAGTGTATGACAATGAGCACTGGTCCTGACCCCACACACACTCCATCTCCAATCCGAATATAGGCACTCAATGTCGGATGATTGTAAGACTAAAAGCACTGGTCCTCACCCCCACACACAGTCCATCTCCAATCCGAATATGGGCACAAACTGTCGGATGAGTGTTTGACTAAAAGCACTGGTCCTGACTCCCACACACACTCCCTCTCCAATCCGAATATAGGCACACAATGTTGGATAAGTGTATGACTATGAGCACTGGCACTGACCCCCACACACTCCATCTCCAATCCGAATATAGGCACTCAATGTCGGATGAATGTTTGACTAAATGCACTCGTCCTGACCCCCACAAACACTCATTCTCCAATCCGAATATAGGCACACAATGTTGGATAAGTGTATGACAATGAGCACTGGTCCTGACCCCCACACACTCCATCTCCATTCCGAATATAGGCACACAATGTCGGATGTGTGTATGACTAAAAGCACTGGTCCTGACCCCCACACACACTCCATCTCCAATCTGAATATAGGCACACAATGTCGGATGAATGTTTGACTAAAAGCACTGGTCCTGACTCCCACACACACTCCCTCTCCAATCCGAATATAGGCACACAATGTTGGATAAGTGTATGACTATGAGCACTGGCACTGACCCCCACACACTCCATCTCCAATCCGAATATAGGCACTCAATGTCGGATGAATGTTTGACTAAATGCACTCGTCCTGACCCCCACAAACACTCATTCTCCAATCCGAATATAGGCACACAATGTTGGATAAGTGTATGACAATGAGCACTGGTCCTGACCCCCACACACTCTATCTCCAATCTGAAAATAGGCACACAATGTCGGATGAATGTTTGACTAAAAGCACTGGTCCTTACCCCCACACACACTCCATCTCCAATCCGAATATAGGCACACAATGTCGGAAAAGTGTATGACTATGAGCACTGGTCCTGACCCCCACACAGTCCATCTCCAATCCAAATATAGGCACTTAATGTTGGATGTGTGTAAGACTAAAAGCACTGGTCCTGACCCCACACACACTCCAACTCCAATCCGAATATAGGCACACATTGTCGGATGAATGTTTAACTAAAAGCACTGGTCCTCACCGCCACACACTCCATCTCCAATCTGAAAATAGGCACTCAATTTCGTATGTGTGTATGACTAAAAGCACAGGTCCTGACCCCCACACACACTCCAGCTCCAATCCGAATATTGGCACACAATGTCGGATGAATGTTTGACTACAAGCACTGGTCCTCACCCCCACACACACTCAATCTCCAATCCGAATATAGGCACACAATGTCGGATGAATGTTTGACTAAAAGCACTGGTCCTCACCCCCACACACACTCCATCTCCAATCCGAATATAGGCACACAATGTCGGAAAAGTGTATGACTATGAGCACTGGTCCTGACCCCCACACAGTCCATCTCCAATCCGAATATAGGCACTTAATGTTGGATGTGTGTAAGACTAAAAGCACTGGTCCTGACCCCCACACACACTCCAACTCCAATCCGAATATAGGCACACATTGTCGGATGAATGTTTAACTAAAAGCACTGGTCCTCACCCCCACACAAACTCCATCTCCAATCGGAATATAAGCACACAATGTCGGATAAGTGTATGACTATGAGCACTGGTCCTGACCCCCACACACTCCATCTCCAATCCGAATATAGGCACACAATGTTGGATAAGTGTATGACAATGAGCACTGGTCCTGACCCCCACACACTCCATCTCCAATCCGAAAATAGGCACTCAATGTCGGATGTGTGTATGACTAAAAGCACTGGTCCTGACCCCCACACACACTCCATCACCAATCCGAATATAGGCACACAATGTCGGAAGTATGTTTGAATAAAAGCACTGGTCCTCACCCCCACACAAACTCCATCTCCAATCCGAATATAGCCACACAATGTCAGATGAGTGTATGACTATGAGCACTGGTCCTGACCCCACACACACTCCATCTCCAATCCGAATATAGGCACTCAATGTCGGATGATTGTAAGACTAAAAGCACTGGTCCTCACCCCCACACACAGTCCATCTCCAATCCGAATATGGGCACAAACTGTCGGATGAGTGTTTGACTAAAAGCACTGGTACTGACCCCCACACACACTCCATTTCCCATCCAAAAATAAGCACTCAATGTTGGATAAGTGTATGACAATTAGCACTGGTCCTGACCCCCACACACTCCATCTCCATTCCGAATATAGGCACACAATGTCGGATGTGTGTATGACTAAAAGCACTGGTCCTGACCCCCACACACACTCCATCTCCAATCTGAATATAGGCACACAATGTCGGATGAATGTTTGACTAAAAGCACTGGTCCTGACTCCCACACACACTCCCTCTCCAATCCGAATATAGGCACACAATGTTGGATAAGTGTATGACTATGAGCACTGGCACTGACCCCCACACACTCCATCTCCAATCCGAATATAGGCACTCAATGTCGGATGAATGTTTGACTAAATGCACTCGTCCTGACCCCCACAAACACTCATTCTCCAATCCGAATATAGGCACACAATGTTGGATAAGTGTATGACAATGAGCACTGGTCCTGACCCCCACACACTCTATCTCCAATCTGAAAATAGGCACACAATGTCGGATGAATGTTTGACTAAAAGCGCTGGTCCTTACCCCCACACACACTCCATCTCCAATCCGAATATAGGCACACAATGTCGGAAAAGTGTATGACTATGAGCACTGGTCCTGACCCCCACACAGTCCATCTCCAATCCGAATATAGGCACTTAATGTTGGATGTGTGTAAGACTAAAAGCACTGGTCCTGACCCCCACACACACTCCAACTCCAATCCGAATATAGGCACACATTGTCGGATGAATGTTTAACTAAAAGCACTGGTCCTCACCCCCACACAAACTCCATCTCCAATCGGAATATAAGCACACAATGTCGGATAAGTGTATGACTATGAGCACTGGTCCTGACCCCCACACACTCCATCTCCAATCCGAATATAGGCACACAATGTTGGATAAGTGTATGACAATGAGCACTGGTCCTGACCCCCACACACTCCATCTCCAATCCGAAAATAGGCACTCAATGTCGGATGTGTGTATGACTAAAAGCACTGGTCCTGACCCCCACACACACTCCATCACCAATCCGAATATAGGCACACAATGTCGGAAGTATGTTTGAATAAAAGCACTGGTCCTCACCCCCACACAAACTCCATCTCCAATCCGAATATAGCCACACAATGTCAGATGAGTGTATGACTATGAGCACTGGTGCTGACCCCACACACACTCCATCTCCAATCCGAATATAGGCACTCAATGTCGGATGATTGTAAGACTAAAAGCACTGGTCCTCACCCCCACACACAGTCCATCTCCAATCCGAATATGGGCACAAACTGTCGGATGAGTGTTTGACTAAAGGCACTGGTACTGACCCCCACACACACTCCATTTCCCATCCAAAAATAAGCACTCAATGTTGGATAAGTGTATGACAATTAGCACTGGTCCTGACCCCCACACACTCCATCTCCATTCCGAATATAGGCACACAATGTCGGATGTGTGTATGACTAAAAGCACTGGTCCTGACCCCCACACACACTCCATCTCCAATCCGAATATAGGCACACAATGTCGGATGTGTGTATGACTAAAAGCACTGGTCCTGACCCCCACACACACTCCATCTCCAATCTGAATATAGGCACACAATGTCGGATGAATGTTTGACTAAAAGCACTGGTCCTGACTCCCACACACACTCCCTCTCCAATCCGAATATAGGCACACAATGTTGGATAAGTGTATGACTATGAGCACTGGCACTGACCCCCACACACTCCATCTCCAATCCGAATATAGGCACTCAATGTCGGATGAATGTTTGACTAAATGCACTCGTCCTGACCCCCACAAACACTCATTCTCCAATCCGAATATAGGCACACAATGTTGGATAAGTGTATGACAATGAGCACTGGTCCTGACCCCCACACACTCTATCTCCAATCCGAAAATAGGCACTCAATGTCGGATGTGTGTATGACTAAAAGCACTGGTCCTGACCCCCACACACACTCCATCACCAATCCGAATATAGGCACACAATGTCGGATGAATGTTTGAATAAAAGAACTGGTCCTCACCCCCACACAAACTCCATCTCCAATCCGAATATAGGCACACAATGTTGGATAAGTGTATGACAATGAGCACTGGTCCTGACCCCCACACACTCCATCTCCAATCCGAAAATAGGCACTCAATGTCGGATGTGTGTATGACTAAAAGCACTGGACCTGACCCCCACACACACTCCAACTCCAATCCGAATATAGGCACACATTGTCGGATGAATGTTTAACGAAAGGCACTGGTCCTCACCCCCACACAAACTCCATCTCCAATCGGAATATAAGCATACAATGTCGGATAAGTGTATGACTATGAGCACTGGTCCTGACCCCCACACACTCCATCTCCAATCCGAATATAGGCACACAATGTTGGATAAGTGTATGACAATGAGCACTGGTCCTGACCCCCACACACTCCATCTCCAATCCGAAAATAGGCACTCAATGTCGGATGTGTGTATGACTAAAAGCACTGGTCCTGACCCCCACACACACTCCATCTCCAATCCGAATATAGGCACACAATGTCGGATGAATGTTTGACTAAAAGCACTGGTCCTGACCCCCACACACACTCCCTCTCCAATCCGAATATAGGCACACAATGTCGGATAAGTGTATGACTATGAGCACTGGTCCTGACCCCACACACACTCCATCTCCAATCCGAATATAGGCACTCAATGTCGGATGAATGTATGACTAAAAGCACTGGTCCTGACCCCCACACACACTCCATCTCCAATCCGAATATAGGCACACAATGTCGGATGAGTGTATGACTAAGAGCACTGGTCCTGACCCCACACACACTCCATCTCCAATCCGAATATAGGCACACAATGTCGGATGATGTGTATGACTAAAAGCACTGGTCCTGACCCCCACACACACTCCATCTCCAATCCGAATATAGGCACACAATGTCGGATGAATGTTTGACTAAAAGCACTGGTCCTCACCCCCACACAACTCCATCTCCAATCCGAATATAGGCACACAATGTCGGATAAGTGTATGACTAATGAGCACTGGTCCTGACCCCCACACACTCCATCTCCAATCCGAATATAGGCACTCAATGTCGGATGTGTGTATGACTAAAAGCACTGGTCCTGACCCCCACACACACTCCAACTCCAATCCGAATATAGGCACACAATGTCGGATGAATGTTTGACTAAAAGCACTGGTCCTCACCCCCACACAAACTCCATCTCCAATCCGAATATAAGCACACAATGTCGGATAAGTGTATGACTAAGAGCACGGTCCGGACCGTGCTCCTAGTCCTACACTTTATACCGACATTGTGTGCTTATATTCCGATTGGAGATGGAGTTTGTGTGGGGGTGAGGACCAGTGCTTTAGTCAAACATTCATCCGACATTGTGTGCCTATATTCGGATTGGAGTTGGAGTGTGTGTGGGGGTCAGGACCAGTGCTTTTAGTCATACACACATCCGACATTGAGTGCCTATTTTCGGATTGGAGATGGAGTGTGTGGGGGTCAGGACCAGTGCTCATTGTCATACACTTATCCAACATTGTGTGCCTATATTCGGATTGGAGATGGAGTTTGTGTGGGGGTGAGGACCAGTGCTTTTAGTCAAACATTCATCCGACATTGTGTGCCTATATTCGGATTGGAGATGGAGTGTGTGTGGGGGTCAGGACCAGTGCTTTTAGTCATACACACATCCGACATTGTGTGCCTATATTCGGATTGGAGATGGAGTGTGTGGGGGTCAGGACCAGTGCTATTGTCATACACTATCCGACATTGTGTGCCTATATTCGGATTGGAGATGAGTGTGTGGGGGTCAGGACCAGTGCTTTAGTCAAACATTCATCCGACATTGAGTGCCTATATTCGGATTGGAGATGGAGTGTGTGTGGGGTCAGGACCAGTGCTCATAGTCATACACTTATCCGACATTGTGTGGCTATATTCGGATTGGAGATGGAGTGTGTGTGGGGGTGAGGACCAGTGCTTTTAGTCAAACATACATCCGACATTGTGTGCCTATATTCGGATTGGAGATGGAGTGTGTGTGGGGGTCAGGACCAGTGCTTTTAGTCATACACACATCCGACATTGAGTGCCTATTTTCGGATTGGAGATGGAGTGTGTGGGGGTCAGGACCAGTGCTCATTGTCATACACTTATCCAACATTGTGTGCCTATATTCGGATTGGAGATGGAGTGTGTGGGGGTCAGGACCAGTGCTCATAGTCATACACTTATCCGACATTGTATGCTTATATTCCGATTGGAGATGGAGTTTGTGTGGGGGTGAGGACCAGTGCCTTTCGTTAAACATTCATCCGACAATGTGTGCCTATATTCGGATTGGAGTTGGAGTGTGTGTGGGGGTCAGGTCCAGTGCTTTTAGTCATACACACATCCGACATTGAGTGCCTATTTTCGGATTGGAGATGGAGTGTGTGGGGGTCAGGACCAGTGCTCATTGTCATACACTTATCCAACATTGTGTGCCTATATTCGGATTGGAGATGGAGTTTGTGTGGGGGTGAGGACCAGTTCTTTTATTCAAACATTCATCCGACATTGTGTGCCTATATTCGGATTGGTGATGGAGTGTGTGTGGGGGTCAGGACCAGTGCTTTTAGTCATACACACATCCGACATTGAGTGCCTATTTTCGGATTGGAGATAGAGTGTGTGGGGGTCAGGACCAGTGCTCATTGTCATACACTTATCCAACATTGTGTGCCTATATTCGGATTGGAGAATGAGTGTTTGTGGGGGTCAGGACGAGTGCATTTAGTCAAACATTCATCCGACATTGAGTGCCTATATTCGGATTGGAGATGGAGTGTGTGGGGGTCAGTGCCAGTGCTCATAGTCATACACTTATCCAACATTGTGTGCCTATATTCGGATTGGAGAGGGAGTGTGTGTGGGAGTCAGGACCAGTGCTTTTAGTCAAACATTCATCCGACATTGTGTGCCTATATTCAGATTGGAGATGGAGTGTGTGTGGGGGTCAGGACCAGTGCTTTTAGTCATACACACATCCGACATTGTGTGCCTATATTCGGATTGGAGATGGAGTGTGTGTGGGGGTCAGGACCAGTGCTTTTAGTCATACACACATCCGACATTGTGTGCCTATATTCGGAATGGAGATGGAGTGTGTGGGGGTCAGGACCAGTGCTAATTGTCATACACTTATCCAACATTGAGTGCTTATTTTTGGATGGGAAATGGAGTGTGTGTGGGGGTCAGTACCAGTGCCTTTAGTCAAACACTCATCCGACAGTTTGTGCCCATATTCGGATTGGAGATGGACTGTGTGTGGGGGTGAGGACCAGTGCTTTTAGTCTTACAATCATCCGACATTGAGTGCCTATATTCGGATTGGAGATGGAGTGTGTGTGGGGTCAGCACCAGTGCTCATAGTCATACACTCATCTGACATTGTGTGGCTATATTCGGATTGGAGATGGAGTTTGTGTGGGGGTGAGGACCAGTGCTTTTATTCAAACATACTTCCGACATTGTGTGCCTATATTCGGATTGGTGATGGAGTGTGTGTGGGGGTCAGGACCAGTGCTTTTAGTCATACACACATCCGACATTGAGTGCCTATTTTCGGATTGGAGATGGAGTGTGTGGGGGTCAGGACCAGTGCTCATTGTCATACACTTATCCAACATTGTGTGCCTATATTCGGATTGGAGATGGAGTGTGTGGGGGTCAGGACCAGTGCTCATAGTCATACACTTATCCGACATTGTGTGCTTATATTCCGATTGGAGATGGAGTTTGTGTGGGGGTGAGGACCAGTGCTTTTAGTTAAACATTCATCCGACAATGTGTGCCTATATTCGGATTGGAGTTGGAGTGTGTGTGGGGGTCAGGACCAGTGCTTTTAGTCTTACACACATCCAACATTAAGTGCCTATATTCGGATTGGAGATGGACTGTGTGGGGGTCAGGACCAGTGCTCATAGTCATACACTTTTCCGACATTGTGTGCCTATATTCGGATTGGAGATGGAGTGTGTGTGGGGGTAAGGACCAGCGCTTTTAGTCAAACATTCATCCGACATTGTGTGCCTATTTTCAGATTGGAGATAGAGTGTGTGGGGGTCAGGACCAGTGCTCATTGTCATACACTTATCCAACATTGTGTGCCTATATTCGGATTGGAGAATGAGTGTTTGTGGGGGTCAGGACGAGTGCATTTAGTCAAACATTCATCCGACATTGAGTGCCTATATTCGGATTGGAGATGGAGTGTGTGGGGGTCAGTGCCAGTGCTCATAGTCATACACTTATCCAACATTGTGTGCCTATATTCGGATTGGAGAGGGAGTGTGTGTGGGAGTCAGGACCAGTGCTTTTAGTCAAACATTCATCCGACATTGTGTGCCTATATTCAGATTGGAGATGGAGTGTGTGTGGGGGTCAGGACCAGTGCTTTTAGTCATACACACATCCGACATTGTGTGCCTATATTCGGAATGGAGATGGAGTGTGTGGGGGTCAGGACCAGTGCTAATTGTCATACACTTATCCAACATTGAGTGCTTATTTTTGGATGGGAAATGGAGTGTGTGTGGGGGTCAGTACCAGTGCTTTTAGTCAAACACTCATCCGACAGTTTGTGCCCATATTCGGATTGGAGATGGACTGTGTGTGGGGGTGAGGACCAGTGCTTTTAGTCTTACAATCATCCGACATTGAGTGCCTATATTCGGATTGGAGATGGAGTGTGTGTGGGGTCAGGACCAGTGCTCATAGTCATACACTCATCTGACATTGTGTGGCTATATTCGGATTGGAGATGGAGTTTGTGTGGGGGTGAGGACCAGTGCTTTTATTCAAACATACTTCCGACATTGTGTGCCTATATTCGGATTGGTGATGGAGTGTGTGTGGGGGTCAGGACCAGTGCTTTTAGTCATACACACATCCGACATTGAGTGCCTATTTTCGGATTGGAGATGGAGTGTGTGGGGGTCAGGACCAGTGCTCATTGTCATACACTTATCCAACATTGTGTGCCTATATTCGGATTGGAGATGGAGTGTGTGGGGGTCAGGACCAGTGCTCATAGTCATACACTTATCCGACATTGTGTGCTTATATTCCGATTGGAGATGGAGTTTGTGTGGGGGTGAGGACCAGTGCTTTTAGTTAAACATTCATCCGACAATGTGTGCCTATATTCGGATTGGAGTTGGAGTGTGTGTGGGGGTCAGGACCAGTGCTTTTAGTCTTACACACATCCAACATTAAGTGCCTATATTCGGATTGGAGATGGACTGTGTGGGGGTCAGGACCAGTGCTCATAGTCATACACTTTTCCGACATTGTGTGCCTATATTCGGATTGGAGATGGAGTGTGTGTGGGGGTGAGGACCAGTGCTTTTAGTCAAACATTCATCCGACATTGTGTGCCTATATTCGGATTGGAGATTGAGTGTGTGTGGGGGTGAGGACCAGTGCTTGTAGTCAAACATTCATCCGACATTGTGTGCCAATATTCGGATTGGAGCTGGAGTGTGTGTGGGGGTCAGGACCTGTGCTTTTAGTCATACACACATACGAAATTGAGTGCCTATTTTCAGATTGGAGATGGAGTGTGTGGCGGTGAGGACCAGTGCTTTTAGTTAAACATTCATCCGACAATGTGTGCCTATATTCGGATTGGAGTTGGAGTGTGTGTGGGGGTCAGGACCAGTGCTTTTAGTCTTACACACATCCAACATTAAGTGCCTATATTTGGATTGGAGATGGACTGTGTGGGGGTCAGGACCAGTGCTCATAGTCATACACTTTTCCGACATTGTGTGCCTATATTCGGATTGGAGATGGAGTGTGTGTGGGGGTAGGACCAGTGCTTTTAGTCAAACATTCATCCGACATTGTGTGCCTATTTTCAGATTGGAGATAGAGTGTGTGGGGGTCAGGACCAGTGCTCATTGTCATACACTTATCCAACATTGTGTGCCTATATTCGGATTGGAGAATGAGTGTTTGTGGGGGTCAGGACGAGTGCATTTAGTCAAACATTCATCCGACATTGAGTGCCTATATTCGGATTGGAGATGGAGTGTGTGGGGGTCAGTGCCAGTGCTCATAGTCATACACTTATCCAACATTGTGTGCCTATATTCGGATTGGAGAGGGAGTGTGTGTGGGAGTCAGGACCAGTGCTTTTAGTCAAACATTCATCCGACATTGTGTGCCTATATTCAGATTGGAGATGGAGTGTGTGTGGGGGTCAGGACCAGTGCTTTTAGTCATACACACATCCGACATTGTGTGCCTATATTCGGAATGGAGATGGAGTGTGTGGGGGTCAGGACCAGTGCTCATTGTCATACACTTATCCAACATTGTGTGCCTATATTCGGATTGGAGAATGAGTGTTTGTGGGGGTCAGGACGAGTGCATTTAGTCAAACATTCATCCGACATTGAGTGCCTATATTCGGATTGGAGATGGAGTGTGTGGGGGTCAGTGCCAGTGCTCATAGTCATACACTTATCCAACATTGTGTGCCTATATTCGGATTGGAGAGGGAGTGTGTGTGGGAGTCAGGACCAGTGCTTTTAGTCAAACACTCATCCGACAGTTTGTGCCATATTCGGATTGGAGATGGACTGTGTGTGGGGGTGAGGACCAGTGCTTTTAGTCATACAATCATCCGACATTGAGTGCCTATATTCGGATTGGAGATGGAGTGTGTGTGGGGTCAGGACCAGTGCTCATTGTCATACACTTATCCAACATTGTGTGCCTATATTCGGATTGGAGATGGAGTGTGTAGGGGTCAGGACCAGTGCTCATAGTCATACACTTATCCGACATTGTGTGCCTATATTCGGATTGGAGAATGAGTGTTTGTGGGGGTCAGGACCAGTGCTCATAGTCATACACTTATCCGACATTGTGTGCTTATATTGCGATTGGAGATGGAGTTTGTGTGGGGGTGAGGACCAGTGCTTTTAGTTAAACATTCATCCGACAATGTGTGCCTATATTCGGATTGGAGTTGGAGTGTGTGTGGGGGTCAGGACCAGTGCTTTTAGTCATACACACATCCAACATTGAGTGCCTATATTTGGATTGGAGATGGACTGTGTGGGGGTCAGGACCAGTGCTCATAGTCATACACTTTTCCGACATTGTGTGCCTATATTCGGATTGGAAATGGAGTGTGTGTGGGGGTGAGGACCAGTGCTTTTAGTCAAACATTCATCCGACATTGTGTGGCTATATTTGGATTGGAGATTGAGTGTGTGTGGGGGTGAGGACCAGTGCTTTTAGTCAAACATTCATCCGACATTGTGTGCCTATATTCGGATTGGAGATTGAGTGTGTGTGGGGGTGAGGACCAGTGCTTGTAGTCAAACATTCATCCGACATTGTGTGCCAATATTCGGATTGGAGCTGGAGTGTGTGTGGGGGTCAGGACCTGTGCTTTTAGTCATACACACATACGAAATTGAGTGCCTATTTTCAGATTGGAGATGGAGTGTGTGGGGGTCAGTGCCAGTGCTCATAGTCATACACTTATCCAACATTGTGTGCCTATATTCGGATTGGAGAGGGAGTGTGTGTGGGAGTCAGGACCAGTGCTTTTAGTCAAACATTCATCCGACATTGTGTGCCTATATTCAGATTGGAGATGGGGTGTGTGTGGGGGTCAGGACCAGTGCTTTTAGTCATACACACATCCGACATTGTGTGCCTATATTCGGATTGGAGATGGAGTGTGTGTGGGGGTGAGGACCAGTGCTTTTAGTCTTACAATCATCCGACATTGAGTGCCTATATTCGGATTGGAGATGGAGTGTGTGTGGGGTCAGGACCAGTGCTCGTAGTCATACACTCATCTGACATTGTGTGGCTATATTCGGATTGGAGATGGAGTTTGTGTGGGGGTGAGGACCAGTGCTTTTTTTCAAACATACATCCGACATTGTGTGCCTATATTCGGATTGGTGATGGAGTGTGTGTGGGGGTCAGGACCAGTGCTTTTAGTCATACACACATCCGACATTGAGTGCCTATTTTCGGATTGGAGATGGAGTGTGTGGGGGTCAGGACCAGTGCTCATTGTCATACACTTATCCAACATTGTGTGCCTATATTCGGATTGGAGATGGAGTGTGTGGGGGTCAGGACCAGTGCTCATAGTCATACACTTATCCGACATTGTGTGCTTATATTCCGATTGGAGATGGAGTTTGTGTGGGGGTGAGGACCAGTGCCTTTCGTTAAACATTCATCCGACAATGTGTGCCTATATTCGGATTGGAGTTGGAGTGTGTGTGGGGGTCAGGTCCAGTGCTTTTAGTCATACACACATCCGACATTGAGTGCCTATTTTCGGATTGGAGATGGAGTGTGTGGGGGTCAGGACCAGTGCTCATTGTCATACACTTATCCAACATTGTGTGCCTATATTCGGATTGGAGATGGAGTTTGTGTGGGGGTGAGGACCAGTTCTTTTATTCAAACATTCATCCGACATTGTGTGCCTATATTCGGATTGGTGATGGAGTGTGTGTGGGGGTCAGGACCAGTGCTTTTAGTCATACACACATCCGACATTGAGTGCCTATTTTCGGATTGGAGATAGAGTGTGTGGGGGTCAGGACCAGTGCTCATTGTCATACACTTATCCAACATTGTGTGCCTATATTCGGATTGGAGAATGAGTGTTTGTGGGGGTCAGGACGAGTGCATTTAGTCAAACATTCATCCGACATTGAGTGCCTATATTCGGATTGGAGATGGAGTGTGTGGGGGTCAGTGCCAGTGCTCATAGTCATACACTTATCCAACATTGTGTGCCTATATTCGGATTGGAGAGGGAGTGTGTGTGGGAGTCAGGACCAGTGCTTTTAGTCAAACATTCATCCGACATTGTGTGCCTATATTCAGATTGGAGATGGAGTGTGTGTGGGGGTCAGGACCAGTGCTTTTAGTCATACACACATCCGACATTGAGTGCCTATTTCGGATTGGAGATGGAGTGTGTGGGGGTCAGGACCAGTGCTCATTGTCATACACTTATCCAACATTGTGTGCCTATATTCGGATTGGAGATGGAGTGTGTGGGGGTCAGGACCAGTGCTCATAGTCATACACTTATCCGACATTGTATGCTTATATTCCGATTGGAGATGGAGTTTGTGTGGGGGTGAGGACCAGTGCCTTTCGTTAAACATTCATCCGACAATGTGTGCCTATATTCGGATTGGAGTTGGAGTGTGTGTGGGGGTCAGGTCCAGTGCTTTTAGTCATACACACATCCGACATTGAGTGCCTATTTTCGGATTGGAGATGGAGTGTGTGGGGGTCAGGACCAGTGCTCATTGTCATACACTTATCCAACATTGTGTGCCTATATTCGGATTGGAGATGGAGTTTGTGTGGGGGTGAGGACCAGTGCTTTTATTCAAACATTCATCCGACATTGTGTGCCTATATTCGGATTGGTGATGGAGTGTGTGTGGGGGTCAGGACCAGTGCTTTTAGTCATACACACATCCGACATTGAGTGCCTATTTTCGGATTGGAGATAGAGTGTGTGGGGGTCAGGACCAGTGCTCATTGTCATACACTTATCCAACATTGTGTGCCTATATTCGGATTGGAGAATGAGTGTTTGTGGGGGTCAGGACGAGTGCATTTAGTCAAACATTCATCCGACATTGAGTGCCTATATTCGGATTGGAGATGGAGTGTGTGGGGGTCAGTGCCAGTGCTCATAGTCATACACTTATCCAACATTGTGTGCCTATATTCGGATTGGAGAGGGAGTGTGTGTGGGAGTCAGGACCAGTGCTTTTAGTCAAACATTCATCCGACATTGTGTGCCTATATTCAGATTGGAGATGGAGTGTGTGTGGGGGTCAGGACCAGTGCTTTTAGTCATACACACATCCGACATTGTGTGCCTATATTCGGATTGGAGATGGAGTGTGTGTGGGGGTCAGGACCAGTGCTTTTAGTCATACACACATCCGACATTGTGTGCCTATATTCGGAATGGAGATGGAGTGTGTGGGGGTCAGGACCAGTGCTAATTGTCATACACTTATCCAACATTGAGTGCTTATTTTTGGATGGGAAATGGAGTGTGTGTGGGGGTCAGTACCAGTGCCTTTAGTCAAACACTCATCCGACAGTTTGTGCCCATATTCGGATTGGAGATGGACTGTGTGTGGGGGTGAGGACCAGTGCTTTTAGTCTTACAATCATCCGACATTGAGTGCCTATATTCGGATTGGAGATGGAGTGTGTGTGGGGTCAGGACCAGTGCTCATAGTCATACACTCATCTGACATTGTGTGGCTATATTCGGATTGGAGATGGAGTTTGTGTGGGGGTGAGGACCAGTGCTTTTATTCAAACATACTTCCGACATTGTGTGCCTATATTCGGATTGGTGATGGAGTGTGTGTGGGGGTCAGGACCAGTGCTTTTAGTCATACACACATCCGACATTGAGTGCCTATTTTCGGATTGGAGATGGAGTGTGTGGGGGTCAGGACCAGTGCTCATTGTCATACACTTATCCAACATTGTGTGCCTATATTCGGATTGGAGATGGAGTGTGTGGGGGTCAGGACCAGTGCTCATAGTCATACACTTATCCGACATTGTGTGCTTATATTCCGATTGGAGATGGAGTTTGTGTGGGGGTGAGGACCAGTGCTTTTAGTTAAACATTCATCCGACAATGTGTGCCTATATTCGGATTGGAGTTGGAGTGTGTGTGGGGGTCAGGACCAGTGCTTTTAGTCTTACACACATCCAACATTAAGTGCCTATATTCGGATTGGAGATGGACTGTGTGGGGGTCAGGACCAGTGCTCATAGTCATACACTTTTCCGACATTGTGTGCCTATATTCGGATTGGAGATGGAGTGTGTGTGGGGGTAAGGACCAGCGCTTTTAGTCAAACATTCATCCGACATTGTGTGCCTATTTTCAGATTGGAGATAGAGTGTGTGGGGGTCAGGACCAGTGCTCATTGTCATACACTTATCCAACATTGTGTGCCTATATTCGGATTGGAGAATGAGTGTTTGTGGGGGTCAGGACGAGTGCATTTAGTCAAACATTCATCCGACATTGAGTGCCTATATTCGGATTGGAGATGGAGTGTGTGGGGGTCAGTGCCAGTGCTCATAGTCATACACTTATCCAACATTGTGTGCCTATATTCGGATTGGAGAGGGAGTGTGTGTGGGAGTCAGGACCAGTGCTTTTAGTCAAACATTCATCCGACATTGTGTGCCTATATTCAGATTGGAGATGGAGTGTGTGTGGGGGTCAGGACCAGTGCTTTTAGTCATACACACATCCGACATTGTGTGCCTATATTCGGAATGGAGATGGAGTGTGTGGGGGTCAGGACCAGTGCTAATTGTCATACACTTATCCAACATTGAGTGCTTATTTTTGGATGGGAAATGGAGTGTGTGTGGGGGTCAGTACCAGTGCTTTTAGTCAAACACTCATCCGACAGTTTGTGCCCATATTCGGATTGGAGATGGACTGTGTGTGGGGGTGAGGACCAGTGCTTTTAGTCTTACAATCATCCGACATTGAGTGCCTATATTCGGATTGGAGATGGAGTGTGTGTGGGGTCAGGACCAGTGCTCATAGTCATACACTCATCTGACATTGTGTGGCTATATTCGGATTGGAGATGGAGTTTGTGTGGGGGTGAGGACCAGTGCTTTTATTCAAACATACTTCCGACATTGTGTGCCTATATTCGGATTGGTGATGGAGTGTGTGTGGGGGTCAGGACCAGTGCTTTTAGTCATACACACATCCGACATTGAGTGCCTATTTTCGGATTGGAGATGGAGTGTGTGGGGGTCAGGACCAGTGCTCATAGTCATACACTTATCCAACATTGTGTGCCTATATTCGGATTGGAGATGGAGTGTGTGTGGGAGTCAGGACCAGTGCTTTTAGTCAAACATTCATCCGACATTGTGTGCCTATATTCAGATTGGAGATGGAGTGTGTGTGGGGGTCAGGACCAGTGCTTTTAGTCATACACACATCCGACATTGAGTGCCTATTTTCGGATTGGAGATGGAGTGTGTGGGGGTCAGGACCAGTGCTCATTGTCATACACTTATCCAACATTGTGTGCCTATATTCGGATTGGAGATGGAGTGTGTGGGGGTCAGGACCAGTGCTCATAGTCATACACTTATCCGACATTGTGTGCTTATATTCCGATTGGAGATGGAGTTTGTGTGGGGGTGAGGACCAGTGCTTTTAGTTAAACATTCATCCGACAATGTGTGCCTATATTCGGATTGGAGTTGGAGTGTGTGTGGGGGTCAGGTCCAGTGCTTTTAGTCATACACACATCCGACATTGAGTGCCTATTTTCGGATTGGAGATGGAGTGTGTGGGGGTCAGGACCAGTGCTCATTGTCATACACTTATCCAACATTGTGTGCCTATATTCGGATTGGAGATGGAGTTTGTGTGGGGGTGAGGACCAGTGCTTTTATTCAAACATTCATCCGACATTGTGTGCCTATATTCGGATTGGTGATGGAGTGTGTGTGGGGGTCAGGACCAGTGCTTTTAGTCATACACACATCCGACATTGAGTGCCTATTTTCGGATTGGAGATAGAGTGTGTGGGGGTCAGGACCAGTGCTCATTGTCATACACTTATCCAACATTGTGTGCCTATATTCGGATTGGAGAATGAGTGTTTGTGGGGGTCAGGACGAGTGCATTTAGTCAAACATTCATCCGACATTGAGTGCCTATATTCGGATTGGAGATGGAGTGTGTGGGGGTCAGTGCCAGTGCTCATAGTCATACACTTATCCAACATTGTGTGCCTATATTCGGATTGGAGAGGGAGTGTGTGTGGGAGTCAGGACCAGTGCTTTTAGTCAAACATTCATCCGACATTGTGTGCCTATATTCAGATTGGAGATGGAGTGTGTGTGGGGGTCAGGACCAGTGCTTTTAGTCATACACACATCCGACATTGTGTGCCTATATTCGGATTGGAGATGGAGTGTGTGTGGGGTCAGGACCAGTGCTTTTAGTCATACACACATCCGACATTGTGTGCCTATATTCGGAATGGAGATGGAGTGTGTGGGGGTCAGGACCAGTGCTAATTGTCATACACTTATCCAACATTGAGTGCTTATTTTTGGATGGGAAATGGAGTGTGTGTGGGGGTCAGTACCAGTGCTTTAGTCAAACACTCATCCGACAGTTTGTGCCCATATTCGGATTGGAGATGGACTGTGTGTGGGGGTGAGGACCAGTGCTTTTAGTCTTACAATCATCCGACATTGAGTGCCTATATTCGGATTGGAGATGGAGTGTGTGTGGGGTCAGGACCAGTGCTCATAGTCATACACTCATCTGACATTGTGTGGCTATATTCGGATTGGAGATGGAGTTTGTGTGGGGGTGAGGACCAGTGCTTTTATTCAAACATACTTCCGACATTGTGTGCCTATATTCGGATTGGTGATGGAGTGTGTGTGGGGGTCAGGACCAGTGCTTTTAGTCATACACACATCCGACATTGAGTGCCTATTTTCGGATTGGAGATGGAGTGTGTGGGGGTCAGGACCAGTGCTCATTGTCATACACTTATCCAACATTGTGTGCCTATATTCGGATTGGAGATGGAGTGTGTGGGGGTCAGGACCAGTGCTCATAGTCATACACTTATCCGACATTGTGTGCTTATATTCCGATTGGAGATGGAGTTTGTGTGGGGGTGAGGACCAGTGCTTTTAGTTAAACATTCATCCGACAATGTGTGCCTATATTCGGATTGGAGTTGGAGTGTGTGTGGGGGTCAGGACCAGTGCTTTTAGTCTTACACACATCCAACATTAAGTGCCTATATTCGGATTGGAGATGGACTGTGTGGGGGTCAGGACCAGTGCTCATAGTCATACACTTTTCCGACATTGTGTGCCTATATTCGGATTGGAGATGGAGTGTGTGTGGGGGTGAGGACCAGTGCTTTTAGTCAAACATTCATCCGACATTGTGTGCCTATATTCAGATTGGAGATAGAGTGTGTGGGGGTCAGGACCAGTGCTCATTAGTCATACACTTATCCAACATTGTGTGCCTATATTCGGATTGGAGAATGAGTGTTTGTGGGGGTCAGGACGAGTGCATTTAGTCAAACATTCATCCGACATTGAGTGCCTATATTCGGATTGGAGATGGAGTGTGTGGGGGTCAGTGCCAGTGCTCATAGTCATACACTTATCCAACATTGTGTGCCTATATTCGGATTGGAGAGGGAGTGTGTGTGGGAGTCAGGACCAGTGCTTTTAGTCAAACATTCATCCGACATTGTGTGCCCATATTCGGATTGGAGATGGACTGTGTGTGGGGGTGAGGACCAGTGCTTTTAGTCTTACAATCATCCGACATTGAGTGCCTATATTCGGATTGGAGATGGAGTGTGTGTGGGGTCAGGACCAGTGCTCATAGTCATACACTCATCTGACATTGTGTGGCTATATTCGGATTGGAGATGGAGTTTGTGTGGGGGTGAGGACCAGTGCTTTTATTCAAACATACTTCCGACATTGTGTGCCTATATTCGGATTGGTGATGGAGTGTGTGTGGGGGTCAGGACCAGTGCTTTTAGTCATACACACATCCGACATTGAGTGCCTATTTTCGGATTGGAGATGGAGTGTGTGGGGGTCAGGACCAGTGCTCATTGTCATACACTTATCCAACATTGTGTGCCTATATTCGGATTGGAGATGGAGTGTGTGGGGGTCAGGACCAGTGCTCATAGTCATACACTTATCCGACATTGTGTGCTTATATTCCGATTGGAGATGGAGTTTGTGTGGGGGTGAGGACCAGTGCTTTTAGTTAAACATTCATCCGACAATGTGTGCCTATATTCGGATTGGAGTTGGAGTGTGTGTGGGGGTCAGGACCAGTGCTTTTAGTCTTACACACATCCAACATTAAGTGCCTATATTCGGATTGGAGATGGACTGTGTGGGGGTCAGGACCAGTGCTCATAGTCATACACTTTTCCGACATTGTGTGCCTATATTCGGATTGGAGATGGAGTGTGTGTGGGGGTGAGGACCAGTGCTTTTAGTCAAACATTCATCCGACATTGTGTGCCTATATTCGGATTGGAGATGGAGTGTGTGGGGGTCAGGACCAGTGCTCATTAGTCATACACTTATCCAACATTGTGTGCCTATATTCGGATTGGAGATGGAGTGTGTGTGGGGTCAGGACCAGTGCTTTAGTCAAACATTCATCCGACATTGAGTGCCTATATTCGGATTGGAGATGGAGTGTGTGGGGGTCAGGACCAGTGCTCATAGTCATACACTTATCCAACATTGTGTGCCTATATTCGGATTGGAGATGGAGTGTGTGTGGGGGTCAGGACCAGTGCTTTTAGTCATACACACATCCGACATTGTGTGCCTATATTCGGATGGAGATGGAGTGTGTGGGGGTCAGGACCAGTGCTATTGTCATACACTTATCCACATTGAGTGCTATTTTGGATGGGAAATGGAGTGTGTGTGGGGGTCAGTACCAGTGCTTTTAGTCAAACACTCATCCGACAGTTTGTGCCCATATTCGGATTGGAGATGGACTGTGTGTGGGGGTGAGGACCAGTGCTTTTAGTCTTACAATCATCCGACATTGAGTGCCTATATTCGGATTGGAGATGGAGTGTGTGTGGGGTCAGGACCAGTGCTCATAGTCATACACTCATCTGACATTGTGTGGCTATATTCGGATTGGAGATGGAGTTTGTGTGGGGGTGAGGACCAGTGCTTTTATTCAAACATACTCCGACATTGTGTGCCTATATTCGGATTGGTGATGGAGTGTGTGTGGGGGTCAGGACCAGTGCTTTTAGTCATACACACATCCGACATTGAGTGCCTATTTTCGGATTGGAGATGGAGTGTGTGGGGGTCAGGACCAGTGCTCATTGTCATACACTTATCCAACATTGTGTGCCTATATTCGGATTGGAGATGGAGTGTGTGGGGGTCAGGACCAGTGCTCATAGTCATACACTTATCCGACATTGTGTGCTTATATTCCGATTGGAGATGGAGTTTGTGTGGGGGTGAGGACCAGTGCTTTTAGTTAAACATTCATCCGACAATGTGTGCCTATATTCGGATTGGAGTTGGAGTGTGTGTGGGGGTCAGGACCAGTGCTTTTAGTCATACACACATCCAACATTGAGTGCCTATATTCGGATTGGAGATGGACTGTGTGGGGGTCAGGACCAGTGCTCATTGTCATACACTTATCCAACATTGTGTGCCTATATTCGGATTGGAGATGGAGTGTGTGGGGTCAGGACCAGTGCTCATAGTCATACACTTATCCGACATTGTGTGCCTATATTCGGATTGGAGAATGAGTGTTTGTGGGGGTCAGGACCAGTGCTCATAGTCATACACTTATCCGACATTGTGTGCTTATATTGCGATTGGAGATGGAGTTTGTGTGGGGGTGAGGACCAGTGCTTTAGTTAAACATTCATCCGACAATGTGTGCCTATATTCGGATTGGAGTTGGAGTGTGTGTGGGGGTCAGGACCAGTGCTTTTAGTCATACACACATCCAACATTGAGTGCCTATATTCGGATTGGAGATGGACTGTGTGGGGGTCAGGACCAGTGCTCATAGTCATACACTTTTCCGACATTGTGTGCCTATATTCGGATTGGAGATGGAGTGTGTGTGGGGGTGAGGACCAGTGCTTTTAGTCAAACATTCATCCGACATTGTGTGGCTATATTTGGATTGGAGATTGAGTGTGTGTGGGGGTGAGGACCAGTGCTTTTAGTCAAACATTCATCCGACATTGTGTGCCTATATTCGGATTGGAGATTGAGTGTGTGTGGGGGTGAGGACCAGTGCTTGTAGTCAAACATTCATCCGACATTGTGTGCCAATATTCGGATTGGAGAATGAGTGTTTGTGGGGGTCAGGACGAGTGCATTTAGTCAAACATTCATCCGACATTGAGTGCCTATATTCGGATTGGAGATGGAGTGTGTGGGGGTCAGTGCCAGTGCTCATAGTCATACACTTATCCAACATTGTGTGCCTATATTCGGATTGGAGATGGAGTGTGTGTGGGGTCAGGACCAGTGCTCTTAGTCATACACTTATCCGACATTGTGTGCCTATATTCCGATTGGAGATGGAGTGTGTGTGGGAGTCAGGACCAGTGCTTTTAGTCAAACATTCATCCGACATTGTGTGCCTATATTCAGATTGGAGATGGAGTGTGTGTGGGGGTCAGGACCAGTGCTTTTAGTCATACACACATCCGACATTGTGTGTCTATATTCGGAATGGAGATGGAGTGTGTGGGGGTCAGGACCAGTGCTAATTGTCATACACTTATCCAACATTGAGTGCTTATTTTTGGATGGGAAATGGAGTGTGTGTGGGGGTCAGCACCAGTGCTTTTAGTCAAACACACATCCGACAGTTTGTGCCCATATTCGGATTGGAGATGGACTGTGTGTGGGGGTGAGGACCAGTGCTTTTAGTCTTACAATCATCCGACATTGAGTGCCTATATTCGGATTGGAGATGGAGTGTGTGTGGGGTCAGGACCAGTGCTCATAGTCATACACTCATCTGACATTGTGTGGCTATATTCGGATTGGAGATGGAGTTTGTGTGGGGGTGAGGACCAGTGCTTTTATTCAAACATACATCCGACATTGTGTGCCTATATTCGGATTGGTGATGGAGTGTGTGTGGGGGTCAGGACCAGTGCTTTTAGTCATACACACATCCGACATTGAGTGCCTATTTTCGGATTGGAGATGGAGTGTGTGGGGGTCAGGACCAGTGCTCATTGTCATACACACATCCGACATTGAGTGCCTATTTTCGGATTGGAGATGGAGTGTGTGGGGGTCAGGACCAGTGCTCATTGTCATACACTTATCCAACATTGTGTGCCTATATTCGGATTGGAGATGGAGTTTGTGTGGGGGTGAGGACCAGTGCTTTTATTCAAACATTCATCCGACATTGTGTGCCTATATTCGGATTGGTGATGGAGTGTGTGTGGGGGTCAGGACCAGTGCTTTTAGTCATACACACATCCAACATTGAGTGCCTATTTTCGGATTGGAGATAGAGTGTGTGGGGGTCAGGACCAGTGCTCATTGTCATACACTTATCCAACATTGTGTGCCTATATTCGGATTGGAGAATGAGTGTTTGTGGGGGTCAGGACGAGTGCTTTTAGTCAAACATTCATCCGACATTGAGTGCCTATATTCGGATTGGAGATGGAGTGTGTGGGGGTCAGTGCCAGTGCTCATAGTCATACACTTATCCAACATTGTGTGCCTATATTCGGATTGGAGAGGGAGTGTGTGTGGGAGTCAGGACCAGTGCTTTTAGTCAAACATTCATCCGACATTGTGTGCCTATATTCAGATTGGAGATGGAGTGTGTGTGGGGGTCAGGACCAGTGCTTTTAGTCATACACACATCCGACATTGTGTGCCTATATTCGGATTGGAGATGGAGTGTGTGTGGGGGTCAGGACCAGTGCTTTTAGTCATACACACATCCGACATTGTGTGCCTATATTCGGAATGGAGATGGAGTGTGTGGGGGTCAGGACCAGTGCTAATTGTCATACACTTATCCAACATTGAGTGCTTATTTTTGGATGGGAAATGGAGTGTGTGTGGGGGTCAGGACCAGTGCTTTTAGTCATACACACATCCGACATTGAGTGCCTATTTCGGATTGGAGATGGAGTGTGTGGGGGTCAGGACCAGTGCTCATTGTCATACACTTATCCAACATTGTGTGCCTATATTCGGATTGGAGATGGAGTGTGTGGGGGTCAGGACCAGTGCTCATAGTCATACACTTATCCGACATTGTATGCTTATATTCCGATTGGAGATGGAGTTTGTGTGGGGGTGAGGACCAGTGCTTTTAGTTAAACATTCATCCGACAATGTGTGCCTATATTCGGATTGGAGTTGGAGTGTGTGTGGGGGTCAGGTCCAGTGCTTTTAGTCATACACACATCCGACATTGAGTGCCTATTTTCGGATTGGAGATGGAGTGTGTGGGGGTCAGGACCAGTGCTCATTGTCATACACTTATCCAACATTGTGTGCCTATATTCGGATTGGAGATGGAGTTTGTGTGGGGGTGAGGACCAGTGCTTTTATTCAAACATTCATCCGACATTGTGTGCCTATATTCGGATTGGTGATGGAGTGTGTGTAGGGGTCAGGACCAGTGCTTTTAGTCATACACACATCCGACATTGAGTGCCTATTTTGGATTGGAGATAGAGTGTGTGGGGGTCAGGACCAGTGCTCATTGTCATACACTTATCCAACATTGTGTGCCTATATTCAGATTGGAGAATGAGTGTTTGTGGGGGTCAGGACCAGTGCATTTAGTCAAACATTCATCCGACAGTGAGTGCCTATATTCGGATTGGAGATGGAGTGTGTGTGGTGTCAGGACCAGTTCTCATAGTCTTACAATCATCCGACATTGAGTGCCTATATTCGGATTGGAGATGGAGTGTGTGTGGGGTCAGGACCAGTGCTCATAGTCATACACTCATCTGACATTGTGTGGCTATATTCGGATTGGAGATGGAGTTTGTGTGGGGGTGAGGACCAGTGCTTTTATTCAAACATACATCCGACATTGTGTGCCTATATTTGGATTGGTGATGGAGTGTGTGTGGGGTCAGGACCAGTGCTTTTAGTCATACACACATCCGACATTGAGTGCCTATTTTCGGATTGGAGATGGAGTGTGTGGGGGTCAGGACCAGTGCTCATTGTCATACACTTATCCAACATTGTGTGCCTATATTCGGATTGGAGATGGAGTGTGTGGGGGTCAGGACCAGTGCTCATAGTCATACACTTATCCGACATTGTGTGCTTATATTCCGATTGGAGATGGAGTTTGTGTGGGGGTGAGGACCAGTGCTTTTAGTTAAACATTCATCCGACAATGTGTGCCTATATTCGGATTGGAGTTGGAGTGTGTGTGGGGGTCAGGACCAGTGCTTTTAGTCATACACACATCCGATATTGTGTGCCTATATTCGGATTGGAGATGGAGTGTGTGTGGGGGTCAGGACCAGTGCTTTTAGTCATACACACATCCGACATTGTGTGCCTATATTCGGAATGGAGATGGAGTGTGTGGGGGTCAGGACCAGTGCTAATTGTCATAGACTTATCCAACATTGAGTGCCTATTTTCGGATGGGAAATGGAGTGTGTGTGGGGGTCAGGACCAGTGCTTTTAGTCATACACACATCCGACATTGAGTGCCTATTTTCGGATTGGAGATGGAGTGTGTGGGGGTCAGGACCAGTGCTCATTGTCATACACTTATCCAACATTGTGTGCCTATATTCGGATTGGAGATGGAGTGTGTGGGGGTCAGGACCAGTGCTCATAGTCATACACTTATCCGACATTGTATGCTTATATTCCGATTGGAGATGGAGTTTGTGTGGGGGTGAGGACCAGTGCTTTTAGTTAAACATTCATCCGACAATGTGTGCCTATATTCGGATTGGAGTTGGAGTGTGTGTGGGGGTCAGGTCCAGTGCTTTTAGTCATACACACATCCGACATTGAGTGCCTATTTTCGGATTGGAGATGGAGTGTGTGGGGGTCAGGACCAGTGCTCATTGTCATACACTTATCCAACATTGTGTGCCTATATTCGGATTGGAGATGGAGTTTGTGTGGGGGTGAGGACCAGTGCTTTTATTCAAACATTCATCCGACATTGTGTGCCTATATTCGGATTGGTGATGGAGTGTGTGTAGGGGTCAGGACCAGTGCTTTTAGTCATACACACATCCGACATTGAGTGCCTATTTTGGATTGGAGATAGAGTGTGTGGGGGTCAGGACCAGTGCTCATTGTCATACACTTATCCAACATTGTGTGCCTATATTCAGATTGGAGAATGAGTGTTTGTGGGGGTCAGGACCAGTGCATTTAGTCAAACATTCATCCGACAGTGAGTGCCTATATTCGGATTGGAGATGGAGTGTGTGTGGTGTCAGGACCAGTGCTCATAGTCTTACAATCATCCGACATTGAGTGCCTATATTCGGATTGGAGATGGAGTGTGTGTGGGGTCAGGACCAGTGCTCATAGTCATACACTCATCTGACATTGTGTGGCTATATTCGGATTGGAGATGGAGTTTGTGTGGGGGTGAGGACCAGTGCTTTTATTCAAACATACATCCGACATTGTGTGCCTATATTCGGATTGGTGATGGAGTGTGTGTGGGGTCAGGACCAGTGCTTTTAGTCATACACACATCCGACATTGAGTGCCTATTTTCGGATTGGAGATGGAGTGTGTGGGGGTCAGGACCAGTGCTCATTGTCATACACTTATCCAACATTGTGTGCCTATATTCGGATTGGAGATGGAGTGTGTGGGGGTCAGGACCAGTGCTCATAGTCATACACTTATCCGACATTGTGTGCTTATATTCCGATTGGAGATGGAGTTTGTGTGGGGGTGAGGACCAGTGCTTTTAGTTAAACATTCATCCGACAATGTGTGCCTATATTCGGATTGGAGTTGGAGTGTGTGTGGGGGTCAGGACCAGTGCTTTTAGTCTTACACACATCCAACATTAAGTGCCTATATTCGGATTGGAGATGGACTGTGTGGGGGTCAGGACCAGTGCTCATAGTCATACACTTTTCCGACATTGTGTGCCTATATTCGGATTGGAGATGGAGTGTGTGTGGGGGTGAGGACCAGTGCTTTTAGTTAAACATTCATCCCACAATGTGTGCCTATATTCGGATTGGAGTTGGAGTGTGTGTGGGGGTCAGGTCCAGTGCTTTTAGTCATACACACATCCGACATTGAGTGCCTATTTTCGGATTGGAGATGGAGTGTGTGGGGGTCAGGACCAGTGCTCATTGTCATACACTTATCCAACATTGTGTGCCTATATTCGGATTGGAGATGGAGTTTGTGTGGGGGTGAGGACCAGTGCTTTTATTCAAACATTCATCCGACATTGTGTGCCTATATTCGGATTGGTGATGGAGTGTGTGTGGGGGTCAGGACCAGTGCTTTTAGTCATACACACATCCGACATTGATTGCCTATTTTGGATTGGAGATAGAGTGTGTGGGGGTCAGGACCAGTGCTCATTGTCATACACTTATCCAACATTGTGTGCCTATATTCAGATTGGAGAATGAGTGTTTGTGGGGGTCAGGACCAGTGCATTTAGTCAAACATTCATCCGACAGTGAGTGCCTATATTCGGATTGGAGATGGAGTGTGTGTGGTGTCAGGACCAGTTCTCATAGTCTTACAATCATCCGACATTGAGTGCCTATATTCGGATTGGAGATGGAGTGTGTGTGGGGTCAGGACCAGTGCTCATAGTCATACACTCATCTGACATTGTGTGGCTATATTCGGATTGGAGATGGAGTTTGTGTGGGGGTGAGGACCAGTGCTTTTATTCAAACATACATCCGACATTGTGTGCCTATATTTGGATTGGTGATGGAGTGTGTGTGGGGTCAGGACCAGTGCTTTTAGTCATACACACATCCGACATTGAGTGCCTATTTTCGGATTGGAGATGGAGTGTGTGGGGGTCAGGACCAGTGCTCATTGTCATACACTTATCCAACATTGTGTGCCTATATTCGGATTGGAGATGGAGTGTGTGGGGGTCAGGACCAGTGCTCATAGTCATACACTTATCCGACATTGTGTGCTTATATTCCGATTGGAGATGGAGTTTGTGTGGGGGTGAGGACCAGTGCTTTTGGTTAAACATTCATCCGACAATGTGTGCCTATATTCGGATTGGAGATTGAGTGTGTGTGGGGGTGAGGACCAGTGCTTTCAGTCAAACATTCATCCGACATTGTGTGCCTATATTCGGATTGGAGATTGAGTGTGTGTGGGGGTGAGGACCAGTGCTTTTAGTCATACACACATCCGACATTATGTGCCTATATTCGGAATGGAGATGGAGTGTGTGGGGGTCAGGACCAGTGCTAATTGTCATACACTTATCCGACATTGAGTGCCTATTTCGGATTGGAGAGGGAGTGTGTGTGGGAGTCAGGACCAGTGCTTTTAGTCAAACATTCATCCGACATTGTGTGCCTATATTAGGATTGGAGATGGAGTGTGTGTGGGGGTCAGGACCAGTGCTTTTAGTCATACACACATCCGACATTGAGTGCCTATTTTCAGATTGGAGATGGAGTGTGTGGGGGTCAGGACCAGTGCTCATTGTCATACACTTATCCAACATTGTGTGCCTATATTCGGATTGGAGATGGAGTGTGTGGGGGTCAGGACCAGTGCTCATAGTCATACACTTATCCAACATTGTGTGCCTATATTCGGATTGGAGATGGAGTTTGTGTGGGGGTGAGGACCAGTGCTTTTATTCAAACATTCATCCGACATTGTGTGCCTATATTCGGATTGGTGATGGAGTGTGTGTGGGGGTCAGGACCAGTGCTTTTAGTCATACACACATCCGACATTGAGTGCCTATTTTGGATTGGAGATAGAGTGTGTGGGGGTCAGGACCAGTGCTCATTGTCATACACTTATCCAACATTGTGTGCCTATATTCAGATTGGAGAATGAGTGTTTGTGGGGGTCAGGACCAGTGCATTTAGTCAAACATTCATCCGACAGTGAGTGCCTATATTCGGATTGGAGATGGAGTGTGTGTGGTGTCAGGACCAGTTCTCATAGTCTTACAATCATCCGACATTGAGTGCCTATATTCGGATTGGAGATGGAGTGTGTGTGGGGTCAGGACCAGTGCTCATAGTCATACACTCATCTGACATTGTGTGGCTATATTCGGATTGGAGATGGAGTTTGTGTGGGGGTGAGGACCAGTGCTTTTATTCAAACATACATCCGACATTGTGTGCCTATATTTGGATTGGTGATGGAGTGTGTGTGGGGTCAGTACCAGTGCTTTTAGTCAAACACTCATCCGACAGTGTGTGCCCATATTTGGATTGGAGATGGAGTTTGTCTGGGGGTGAGGACCAGTGCTTTTAGTCATACAATCATCCGACATTGAGTGCCTATATTCGGATTGGAGATGGAGTGTGTGTTGGGTCAGGACCAGTGCTCATAGTCATACAATCATCCGACATTGAGTGCCTATATTTGGATTGGAGATGGAGTGTGTGTGGGGGTGAGGACCAGTGCTTTTAGTTAAACATTCATCCGACATTGTGTGCCTATATTCGGATTGGAGATTGAGTGTGTGTGGGGGTCAGGACCAGTGCTAATTGTCATACACTTATCCGACATTGAGTGCTTATTTCGGATGGGAGATAGAGTGTGTGTGGGAGTCAGGACCAGTGCTTTTAGTCAAACATACATCCGACATTGTGTGCCTATATTCGGATTGGAGATGGAGTGTGTGGGGGTCAGGACCAGTGCTAATTGTCATACACTTATCCGACATTGAGTGCTTATTTCGGATGGGAGATAGAGTGTGTGTGGGAGTCAGGACCAGTGCTTTTGTCAAACATTCATAAGACATTGAGTGCATATATTCGGATTGGAGATGGAGTGTGTGTGGGGTCAGGACCAGTGCTCATAGTCATACACTCATCTGACATTGTGTGGCTATATTCGGATTGGAGATGGAGTTTGTGTGGGGGTGAGGACCAGTGCTTTTATTCAAACATACATCCGACATTGTGTGCCTATATTTGGATTGGTGATGGAGTGTGTGTGGGGGTCAGGACCAGTGCTTTTAGTCATACACACATCCGACATTGAGTGCCTATATTCGGATTGGAGAATGAGTGTTTGTGGGGGTCAGGACCAGTGCATTTAGTCAAACATTCATCCGACATTGAGTGCCAATATTCGGATTGGAGATGCAGTGTGTGTGGTGTCAGGACCAGTTCTCATAGTCTTACACTTATCCGACATTGTGTGCCAATATTCGGATTGGAGATGGAATGTGTGTGGGTCAGGAACAGTGCTCATAGTCATACACTTATCCGACATTGAGTGCTTATTTTTGGATGGGAAATGGAGAGTGTGTGGGGGTCAGTACCAATGCTTTTAGTCAAACACTCATCCGACAGTTTGTGCCCATATTCGGATTGGAGATGGACTGTGTGTGGGGGTGAGGACCAGTGCTTTTAGTCTTACAATCATCCGACATTGAGTGCCTATATTCGGATTGGAGATGGAGTGTGTGTGGGGTCAGGACCAGTGCTCATAGTCATACACTCATCTGACATTGTGTGGCTATATTCGGATTGGAGATGGAGTTTGTGTGGGGGTGAGGACCAGTGCTTTTATTCAAACATACATCCGACATTGTGTGCTTATATTCGGATTGGTGATGGAGTGTGTGTGGGGGTCAGGACCAGTGCTTTTATTCATACACACATCCGACATTGAGTGCCTATTTTCGGATGGAGATGGAGTGTGTGGGGGTCAGGACCAGTGCTCACTTGTCATACACTTATCCAACATTGTGTGCCTATATTCGGATTGGAGATGGAGTTTGTGGGGGTCAGGACTAGTGCTCATAGTCATACACTTATCCGACATTGTGTGCTTATATTCCGATTGGAGATGGAGTTTGTGTGGGGGTGAGGACCAGTGCTTTTAGTTAAACATTCATCCGACAATGTGTGCCTATATTCGGATTGGAGATTGAGTGTGTGTGGGGGTGAGGACCAGTGCTTTTAGTCATACACACATCCGACATTATGTGCCTATATTCGGAATGGAGATGGAGTGTGTGGGGGTCAGGACCAGTGCTAATTGTCATACACTTATCCGACATTGAGTGCCTATTTCGGATGGGAGATGGAGTGTGTGTGGGGGTCAGGACCAGTGCTTTTAGTCATACACAAATCCGAAATTGAGTGCCTATTTTCGGATTGGAGATGGAGTGTGTGGGGTCAGTGCCAGTGCTCACAGTCATACACTTATCCAACATTGTGTGCCTATATTCGGATTGGAGAGGGAGTGTGTGTGGGAGTCAGGACCAGTGCTTTTAGTCAAACATTCATCCGACATTGTGTGCCTATATTCGGATTGGAGATGGAGTGTGTGTTGGGGTCAGGACCAGTGCTTTTAGTCATACACACATCCGACATTATGTGCCTATATTCGGAATGGAGATGGAGTGTGTGGGGGTCAGGACCAGTGCTAATTGTCATACACTTATCCGACATTGAGTGCCTATTTCGGATGGGAGATGGAGTGTGTGTGGGAGTCAGGACCAGTGCTTTTAGTCAAACATACATCCGACATTGTGTGCCTATATTCGGATTGGAGATGGAGTGTGTGGGGGTCAGGACCAGTGCTCATAGTCATACACTTATCCGACATTGTGTGCCTATATTCGGATTGGAGATGGAGTGTGTGTGGGGTCAGGACCAGTGCTCATAGTCATACACTCATCTGACATTGTGTGGCTATATTCGGATTGGAGATGGAGTTTGTGTGGGGGTGAGGACCAGTGCTTTTATTCAAACATACATCCGACATTGTGTGCCTATATTTGGATTGGTGATGGAGTGTGTGTGGGGTCAGGACCAGTGCTTTTAGTCATACACACATCCGACATTGAGTGCCTATTTTCGGATTGGAGATGGAGTGTGTGGGGGTCAGGACCAGTGCTCATTGTCATACACTTATCCAACATTGTGTGCCTATATTCGGATTGGAGATGGAGTGTGTGGGGGTCAGGACCAGTGCTCATAGTCATACACTTATCCGACATTGTGTGCTTATATTCCGATTGGAGATGGAGTTTGTGTGGGGGTGAGGACCAGTGCTTTTAGTTAAACATTCATCCGACAATGTGTGCCTATATTCGGATTGGAGTTGGAGTGTGTGTGGGGGTCAGGACCAGTGCTTTTAGTCTTACACACATCCAACATTAAGTGCCTATATTCGGATTGGAGATGGACTGTGTGGGGGTCAGGACCAGTGCTCATAGTCATACACTTTTCCGACATTGTGTGCCTATATTCGGATTGGAGATGGAGTGTGTGTGGGGGTCAGGTCCAGTGCTTTTATTCAAACATTCATCCGACATTGAGTGCCTATTTTCGGATTGGAGATGGAGTGTGTGGGGGTCAGGACCAGTGCTCATTGTCATACACTTATCCAACATTGTGTGCCTATATTCGGATTGGAGATGGAGTTTGTGTGGGGGTGAGGACCAGTGCTTTTATTCAAACATTCATCCGACATTGTGTGCCTATATTCGGATTGGTGATGGAGTGTGTGTGGGGGTCAGGACCAGTGCTTTTAGTCATACACACATCCGACATTGAGTGCCTATTTTTGGATTGGAGATAGAGTGTGTGGGGGTCAGGACCAGTGCTCATTGTCATACACTTATCCAACATTGTGTGCCTATATTCAGATTGGAGAATGAGTGTTTGTGGGGGTCAGGACCAGTGCATTTAGTCAAACATTCATCCGACAGTGAGTGCCTATATTCGGATTGGAGATGGAGTGTGTGTGGTGTCAGGACCAGTTCTCATAGTCTTACAATCATCCGACATTGAGTGCCTATATTCGGATTGGAGATGGAGTGTGTGTGGGGTCAGGACCAGTGCTCATAGTCATACACTCATCTGACATTGTGTGGCTATATTCGGATTGGAGATGGAGTTTGTGTGGGGGTGAGGACCAGTGCTTTTATTCAAACATACATCCGACATTGTGTGCCTATATTTGGATTGGTGATGGAGTGTGTGTGGGGTCAGGACCAGTGCTTTTAGTCATACACACATCCGACATTGAGTGCCTATTTTCGGATTGGAGATGGAGTGTGTGGGGGTCAGGACCAGTGCTCATTGTCATACACTTATCCAACATTGTGTGCCTATATTCGGATTGGAGATGGAGTGTGTGGGGGTCAGGACCAGTGCTCATAGTCATACACTTATCCGACATTGTGTGCTTATATTCCGATTGGAGATGGAGTTTGTGTGGGGGTGAGGAGCAGTGCTTTTGGTAAAACATTCATCCGACAATGTGTGCCTATATTCGGATTGGAGATTGAGTGTGTGTGGGGGTGAGGACCAGTGCTTTCAGTCAAACATTCATCCGACATTGTGTGCCTATATTCGGATTGGAGATTGAGTGTGTGTGGGTGTGAGGACCAGTGCTTTTAGTCATACACACATCCGACATTATGTGCCTATATTCGGAATGGAGATGGAGTGTGTGGGGGTCAGGACCAGTGCTAATTGTCATACACTTATCCGACATTGAGTGCCTATTTCGGATTGGAGAGGGAGTGTGTGTGGGAGTCAGGACCAGTGCTTTTAGTCAAACATTCATCCGACATTGTGTGCCTATATTCGGATTGGAGATGGAGTGTGTGTGGGGTCGGGACCAGTGCTCATAGTCAAACATTCATCCGACATTGAGTGCCTATTTTCGGACTGGAGATGGAGTGTGTGTGGGGGTGAGGACCAGTGCTTTAATAAAACATTCATCCGACATTGTGTGCCTATTGTCGGATTGGAGCTGGAGTGTGTGTGGGTGTCAGGACCAGTGCTTTTGTCAAACATTCATCCGACATTGAGTGCCTATTTTCGGATTGGAGATGGAGTGTGTGGGGGTCAAGACCAGTTCTCATAGTCATACACTTATCCGATATTGTGTGCCTAAATTCGGATTGGAGATGGAGTGTGTGTGGGGGTCAGGACCAGTGCTTTTAGTCAAACATTCATCCGACATTGTGTGCCTATATTCGGATTGGAGATGGAGTGTGTGTGGGGTCGGGACCAGTGCTCATATTCATACACTCATCCGACATTGTGTGCCAATATTCGGATTGGAGATGTAGTGTGTGTGGGGGTCAGTACCAGTGCTTTTAGTCAAACACTCATCCGACAGTGTGTGCCCATATTTGGATTTGAGATGGAGTTTGTCTGGGGGTGAGGACCAGTGCTTTTAGTCATACAATCATCCGACATTGAGTGCCTATATTCGGATTGGAGATGGAGTGTGTGTTGGGTCAGGACCAGTGCTCATAGTCATACAATCATCCGACATTGAGTGCCTATATTCGGATTGGAGATGGAGTGTGTGTGGGGGTGAGGACCAGTGCTTTTAGTTAAACATTCATCCGACATTGTGTGCCTATATTCGGATTGGAGATTGAGTGTGTGTGGGGGTCAGGACCAGTGCTAATTGTCATACACTTATCCGACATTGAGTGCTTATTTCGGATGGGAGATGGAGTGTGTGTGGGAGTCAGGACCAGTGCTTTTAGTCAAACATACATCCGACATTGTGTGCCTATATTCGGATTGGAGATGGAGTGTGTGGGGGTCAGGACCAGTGCTAATTGTCATACATTTATCCGACATTGAGTGCCTATTTCGGATTGGAGATAGAGTGTGTGTGGGAGTCAGGACCAGTGCTTTTAGTCAAACATTCATACGACATTGAGTGCATATATTCGGATTGGAGATGGAGTGTGTGTGGGGTCAGGACCAGTGCTCATAGTCATACACTCATCTGACATTGTGTGGCTATATTCGGATTGGAGATGGAGTTTGTGTGGGGGTGAGGACCAGTGCTTTTATTCAAACATACATCCGACATTGTGTGCCTATATTTGGATTGGTGATGGAGTGTGTGTGGGGGTCAGGACCAGTGCTTTTAGTCATACACACATCCGACATTGAGTGCCTATTTTCAGATTGGAGATGGAGTGTGTGGGGGTCAGGACCAGTGCTCATTGTCATACACTTATCCAACATTGTGTGCCAATATTCGGATTGGAGATGGAGTGTGTGGGGGTGAGGACCAGTGCTTTTAATTAAACATTCATCCGACAATGTGTGCCTATATTCAGATTGGAGTTGGAGTGTGTGTGGGGGTCAGGACCAGTGCTTTTAGTCTTACACACATCCAACATTAAGTGCCTATATTCGGATTGGAGATGGACTGTGTGGGGGTCAGGACCAGTGCTCATAGTCATACACTTTTCCGACATTGTGTGCCTATATTCGGATTGGAGATGGAGTGTGTGTGGGGGTGAGGACCAGTGCTTTTAGTCAAACATTCATCCGACATTGTGTGCCTATATTCGGATTGGAGATTGAGTGTGTGTGGGGGTGAGGACCAGTGCTTGTAGTCAAACATTCATTCGACATTGTGTGCCTATATTTGGATTGGAGATGGAGTGTGTGTGGGGGTCAGGACCAGTGCTTTTAGTCATACACACATCCGACATTGAGTGCCTATTTTCGGATTGGAGATGGAGTGTGTGGGGGTCAGGACCAGTGCTCATTGTCATACACTTATCCAACATTGTGTGCCTATATTCGGATTGGAGATGGAGTTTGTGTGGGGGTGAGGACCAGTGCTTTTATTCAAACATTCATCCGACATTGTGTGCCTATATTCGGATTGGAGAATGAGTGTTTGTGGGGGTCAGGACCAGTGCATTTAGTCAAACATTCATCCGACATTGAGTGCCAATATTCGGATTGGAGATGCAGTGTGTGTGGTGTCAGGACCAGTTCTCATAGTCTTACACTTATCCGACATTGTGTGACAATATTCGGATTGGAGATGGAATGTGTGTGGGTCAGGAACAGTGCTCATAGTCATACACTTATCCGACATTGAGTGCTTATTTTTGGATGGGAAATGGAGAGTGTGTGGGGGTCAGTACCAATGCTTTTAGTCAAACACTCATCCGACAGTTTGTGCCCATATTCGGATTGGAGATGGACTGTGTGTGGGGGTGAGGACCAGTGCTTTTAGTCTTACAATCATCCGACATTGAGTGCCTATATTCGGATTGGAGATGGAGTGTGTGTGGGGTCAGGACCAGTGCTCATAGTCATACACTCATCTGACATTGTGTGGCTATATTCGGATTGGAGATGGAGTTTGTGTGGGGGTGAGGACCAGTGCTTTTATTCAAACATACATCCGACATTGTGTGCTTATATTCGGATTGGTGATGGAGTGTGTGTGGGGGTCAGGACCAGTGCTTTTAGTCATACACACATCCGACATTGAGTGCCTATTTTCGGATTGGAGATGGAGTGTGTGGGGGTCAGGACCAGTGCTCACTTTCATACACTTATCCAACATTGTGTGCCTATATTCGGATTGGAGATGGAGTGTGTGGGGGTCAGGACTAGTGCTCATAGTCATACACTTATCCGACATTGTGTGCTTATATTCCGATTGGAGATGGAGTTTGTGTGGGGGTGAGGACCAGTGCTTTTAGTTAAACATTCATCCGACAATGTGTGCCTATATTCGGATTGGAGATTGAGTGTGTGTGGGGGTGAGGACCAGTGCTTTTAGTCAAACATTCATCCGACATTGTGTGCCTATATTCGGATTGGAGATTGAGTGTGTGTGGGGGTGAGGACCAGTGCTTTTAGTCATACACACATCCGACATTATGTGCCTATATTCGGAATGGAGATGGAGTGTGTGGGGGTCAGGACCAGTGCTAATTGTCATACACTTATCCGACATTGAGTGCCTATTTCGGATGGGAGATGGAGTGTGTGTGGGGGTCAGGACCAGTGCTTTTAGTCATACACAAATCCGAAATTGAGTGCCTATTTTCGGATTGGAGATGGAGTGTGTGGGGTCAGTGCCAGTGCTCACAGTCATACACTTATCCAACATTGTGTGCCTATATTCGGATTGGAGAGGGAGTGTGTGTGGGAGTCAGGACCAGTGCTTTTAGTCAAACATTCATCCGACATTGTGTGCCTATATTCGGATTGGAGATGGAGTGTGTGTTGGGGTCAGGACCAGTGCTTTTAGTCATACACACATCCGACATTATGTGCCTATATTCGGAATGGAGATGGAGTGTGTGGGGGTCAGGACCAGTGCTAATTGTCATACACTTATCCGACATTGAGTGCCTATTTCGGATGGGAGATGGAGTGTGTGTGGGAGTCAGGACCAGTGCTTTTAGTCAAACATACATCCGACATTGTGTGCCTATATTCGGATTGGAGATGGAGTGTGTGGGGGTCAGGACCAGTGCTCATAGTCATACACTTATCCGACATTGTGTGCCTATATTCGGATTGGAGATGGAGTGTGTGTGGGGGTCAGGACCAGTGCTTTTAGTCAAACATTCATCCGACATTGTGTGCCTATATTCGGATTGGAGATGGAGTGTGTGTGGGGTCGGGACCAGTGCTCATAGTCAAACATTCATCCGACATTGAGTGCCTATTTTCGGACTGGAGATGGAGTGTGTGTGGGGGTCAGGACCAGTGCTTTTAGTCAAACATTCATCCGACATTGTGTGCCTATATTCGGATTGGAGATGGAGTGTGTGTGGGGTCGGGACCAGTGCTCATAGTCAAACATTCATCCGACATTGAGTGCCTATTTTCGGACTGGAGATGGAGTGTGTGTGGGGGTGAGGACCAGTGCTTTAATAAAACATTCATCCGACATTGTGTGCCTATTGTCGGATTGGTGCTGGAGTGTGTGTGGGTGTCAGGACCAGTGCTTTTTGTCAAACATTCATCCGACATTGAGTGCCTATTTTCGGATTGGAGATGGAGTGTGTGGGGGTCAAGACCAGTTCTCATAGTCATACACTTATCCGATATTGTGTGCCTATATTCGGATTGGAGATGGAGTGTGTGTGGGGGTCAAGACCAGTGCTTTTAGTCAAACATTCATCCGACATTGTGTGCCTATATTCGGATTGGAGATGGAGTGTGTGTGGGGTCGGGACCAGTGCTCATATTCATACACTCATCCGACATTGTGTGCCAATATTCGGATTGGAGATGTAGTGTGTGTGGGGGTCACTACCAGTGCTTTTAGTCAAACACTCATCCGACAGTGTGTGCCCATATTTGGATTGGAGATGGAGTTTGTCTGGGGGTGAGGACCAGTGCTTTTAGTCATACAATCATCCGACATTGAGTGCCTATATTCGGATTGGAGATGGAGTGTGTGTTGGGTCAGGACCAGTGCTCATAGTCATACAATCATCCGACATTGAGTGCCTATATTTGGATTGGAGATGGAGTGTGTGTGGGGGTGAGGACCAGTGCTTTTAGTTAAACATTCATCCGACATTGTGTGCCTATATTCGTATTGGAGATTGAGTGTGTGTGGGGGTCAGGACCAGTGCCAATTGTCATACACTTATCCGACATTGAGTGCTTATTTCGGATGGGAGATAGAGTGTGTGTGGGAGTCAGGACCAGTGCTTTTAGTCAAACATTCATCAGACATTGAGTGCATATATTCGGATTGGAGATGGAGTGTGTGGGGGTCAGGACCAGTGCTCATAGTCATACACTTATCCGATATTGAGTGCCTATTTTGGATGGGAGATGGAGTTTGTGTGGGGGTCAGGACCAGTGCATTTAGTCAAACATATATCCGGAATTGTGTGCCTATATTCGGATTGGAGTTTGAGTGTGTGGGGGTCAGGACCAGTGCTCCTAGTCATTCACTTATCCGACATTGTGTGCCAATATTCGGATTGGAGATGTAGTGTGTGTGGGGGTCAGTACCAGTGCTTTTAGTCAAACACTCATCCGACAGTGTGTGCCCATATTTGGATTGGAGATGGAGTTTGTCTGGGGGTGAGGACCAGTGCTTTTAGTCATACAATCATCCGACATTGAGTGCCTATATTCGGATTGGAGATGGAGTGTGTGTTGGGTCAGGACCAGTGCTCATAGTCATACAATCATCCGACATTGAGTGCCTATATTTGGATTGGAGATGGAGTGTGTGTGGGGGTGAGGACCAGTGCTTTTAGTTAAACATTCATCCGACATTGTGTGCCTATATTCGGATTGGAGATTGAGTGTGTGTGGGGGTCAGGACCAGTGCTAATTGTCATACACTTATCCGACATTGAGTGCTTATTTCGGATGGGAGATAGAGTGTGTGTGGGAGTCAGGACCAGTGCTTTTAGTCAAACATTCATCAGACATTGAGTGCATATATTCGGATTGGAGATGGAGTGTGTGGGGGTCAGGACCAGTGCTCATAGTCATACACTTATCCGATATTGAGTGCCTATTTTTGGATGGGAGATGGAGTTTGTGTGGGGGTCAGGACCAGTGCATTTAGTCAAACATATATCCGGAATTGTGTGCCTATATTCGGATTGGAGATTGAGTGTGTGGGGGTCAGTACCAGTGCGCCTAGTCATTCACTTATCCGACATTGTGTGCGTATATTCAGATTGGAGATGGAGTGTGTGTGGGGGTGAGGACCAGTGCTTTAATAAAACATTCATCCGACATTGTGTGCCTATTGTCGGATTGGAGCTGGAGTGTGTGTGGGTGTCAGGACCAGTGCTTTTTGTCAAACATTCATCCGACATTGAGTGCCTATTTTCGGATTGGAGATGGAGTGTGTGGGGGTCAAGACCAGTTCTCATTGTCATACACTTATCCGATATTGTGTGCCTATATTCGGATTGGAGATGGAGTCTGTGTGGGGGTCAGGACCAGTGCTTTTATTTAAACATTCATCCGACATTGTGTGCCTATATTCGGATTGGAGATGGAGTGTGTGTGGGGTCGGGACCAGTGCTCATAGTCAAACATTCATCCGACATTGAGTGCCTATTTTCAGATTGGAGATGGACTGTGTGGGGGTCAGGACCAGTTCTCATAGTCATACACTTATCCGATATTGTGTGCATATATTCGGATTGGAGATGGAGTGTGTGTGGGGGTGGGGACCAGTTATTTTAGTCAAACATTCATACGACATTGTGTGCTTATATTCGGATTGGAGATGGAGTGTGTGTGGGGTCGGGACCAGTGCTCATAGTCATACACTCATCCGACATTGTGTGCCAATATTCGGATTGGAGATGGAGTGTGTGTTGGGGTCAGGACCAGTGCTTTTGGTCAAACATTCATCCGATATTGTGTGCCTCTCTCTGGATGGGAGATGTAGTGTGTGTGGGGGTCAGTACCAGTGCTTTTAATCAAACACTCATCCGACAGTGTGTGCCCATATTCGGATTGGAGATGGAGTTTGTCTGGGGGTGAGGACCAGTGCTTTTAGTCATACAATCATCCGACATTGAGTGCCTATATTCGGTTTGGAGATGGAGTGTGTGTTGGGTCAGGACCAGTGCTCATAGTCATACAATCATCCGACATTGAGTGCCTATATTCGGATTGGAGATGGAGTGTGTGTGGGTCAGTTCCAGTGCTCATAGTCATACACTCATCCGACATTGTGTGGCTATATTCGGATTGGAGATGGAGTGTGTGTGGGAGTGAGGACCAGTGCTCCTAGTCATTCACTTATCCGACATTGTGTGCGTATATTCAGATTGGAGATGGAGTGTGTGTGGGGGTGAGGACCAGTGCTTTAATAAAACATTCATCCGACATTGTGTGCCTATATTCGGATTGGAGCTGGAGTGTGTGTGGGGGTCAGGACCAGTGCTTTTTGTCAAACATTCATCCGACATTGAGTGCCTATTTTATGATTGGAGATGGAGTGTGTGGGGGTCAAGACCAGTTCTCATAGTCATATACTTATCAGATATTGTGTGCCTATATTCGGATTGGAGATGGAGTGTGTGTGGGGGTCAGGACCAGTGCTTTTAGTCAAACATTCATCCGACAATGTGTGCCTATATTCGGATTGGAGATGGAGTGTGTGTGGGGTCGGGACCAGTGCTCATAGTCAAACATTCATCCGACATTGAGTGCCTATTTTCGGATTGGAGATGGAGTGTGTGGGGGTCAGGACCAGTTCTCATAGTCATACACATATCCGATATTGTGTGCCTATATTCGGATTGGAGATGGAGTGTGTGTGCGTGTGGGGACCAGTGCTTTTTGTCAAACATTCATACGACATTGTGTGCTTATATTCGGATTGGAGATGGAGTTTGTGTGGGGTCGGGACCAGTGCTCATATTCATACACTCATCCGACATTGTGTGCCAATATTCGGATTGGAGATGTAGTGTGTGTGGGGGTCAGTACCAGTGCTTTTAGTCAAACACTCATCCGACAGTGTGTGCCCATATTTGGATTGGGGATGGAGTTTGTCTGGGGGTGAGGACCAGTGCTTTTAGTCATACAATCATCCGACATTGAGTGCCTATATTCGGATTGGAGATGGAGTGTGTGTTGGGTCAGGACCAGTGCTCATAGTCATACACTTATCCGATATTGAGTGCCTATTTTTGGAGGTGAGATGGAGTGTGTGTGGGGGTCAGGACCAGTGTTTTTAGTCAAACATATATCCGGAATTGTGTGCCTATATTCGGATTGGAGATTGAGTGTGTGTTGGGTCAGGACCAGTGCTCATAGTCATACACTTATCCGATATTGAGTGCCTATTTTTGGATGGGAGATGGAGTGTGTGTGGGGGTGAGGACCAGTGCTTCAATAAAACATTCATCCGACATTGTGTGCCTATATTCGGATTGGAGCTGGAGTGTGTGTGGGGATCAGGACCAGTGCTTTTTGTCAAACATTCATCCGAAATTGAGTGCCTATTTTCGGATTGGAGATGGAGTGTGTGTGGGGTCGGGACCAGTGCTCATAGTCAAACATTCATCCGACATTGAGTGCCTATTTTCGAATTGGAGATGGAGTGTGTGGGGGTCAAGACCAGTTCTCATAGTCATACACTCATCCGACATTGTGTGGCTATATTCGGATTGGAGATGGAATGTGTGTGGGGGTGAGGACCAGTGCTTTTAGTCAAACATTCATCCGACATTGTGTGCCTATATTCGGATTGGAGATGGAGTGTGTGTCGGGGTGAGGACCAATGCTTGTTGTAGTAACTTGAGCAATGATACGGACCACAAAAGAGTGCAGTATAGACTTGTTTGTTTTAAATCGAAAAGCTGGTAGCATGTACAGAGTTCACTTGTCAATACGGAAGCACCAGAAGTGCAATACTGGTGGTCTTTTATACTAGAGCTCCCCTAGTGGTGTAACACAAAACAGATATCATATACATTACAACACTGCTCCCCCACTAAATTTCAACATTCCATGAATACAAATAAACTTGTCATTTTCTTTTATACCCATGTGCACCTACACATTCAATTTACTTCAATTTAGCACTTAAAGTGACTAACTAAGAATCAGTCTGTCAGGAGGTCTTCGAACACGCTGTGACCTGCGTACGATCTCCGGTGCTGTAGATGGAACTGCTGGTGTAGGTGTTTTGGGTGGTTCAGGTGCCAGGTCCACAGGAGGTGTCTGTGGGTCCATAGTCAACTGTTCCTCCTCTACCAGGGGTGCAGACTCTTCCCCGGGTGACCTTTCCTCTGGTGATACTCCCACAGTAGTCTGGCTCACCAGGGGAAACTCTGAGGTACTGACGATCTCTGGGCCTGTGTCATGACGCAAGCGGATGTGGTCTTGATGTCTGCGAAACACTCGTCCATCAGTTAGTTCAACAACATATGAGAGAGGACCCCTCTGCGTCAGGATAACACCCGGTAGCCATTTCTGATTATAGTTATTGCTGAAATTTCTCATATAGATTATATCACCTGGTTTCAGCGATCTCTCTCGTGCATGTTGATCATGTCCCTCCTTCTGCTTTTCCTGCTTTCTCACCACCATGGCCTTGATGTCTGGACGCAGCAGGTCCAGCTTTGACTTAGGCCTACGCCCCATCAACATCTCTGCTGGAGAACGTCCAGTGGTGGTCTGTGGAGTCAGGCGGTATTTAAAAAGGAAACGGGAAAACCTGGTTTTTAGAGAGTCACCTTTCATTCGCTTCAGACCCTCCTTCACCGTCTGGACAGCTCGCTCTGCCAATCCATTCGAGGCTGGGTGGAAAGGAGCAGTACGAACATGCCTAATTCCATTCTGTTTCATCAACTCACCAAACAGCTCACTGGTGAAAGTTGGACCATTATCCGTAACTACACTGTCAGGCAACCCATGGATTGCAAAAACTTGTCTGAGCTGGTCTATGGTTGTGGGTGCTGTTATGTTGCTCATGATGTGTGATTCTATCCACTTCGAGTGGGCATCCACCATTATGAGAAACATCTCCCCCATGAACGGACCAGCAAAGTCCAGATGTAGTCTAGACCAGGGGTGGTCTGGCCACTCCCATGGATGCAATGGGGCTGGTGGTGACATGTGCTGATTAGACTGGCATTGTGTGCATGCTCGCACCTTGTTCTCCAGATCTAAGTCCATCTTGGGCCACCAGACATAGGACCTTGCCAGGCTCTTCATTCGCGACACACCTGGATGGGTCTCATGTATCTCTTCCACAATCTGTGAGCGACCTGGGGGAGGGACGACTACCCTTGCACCCCAGAAAATGCAGCCATCCTGTAGGCTGAGTTCTGTCTTGCGTTTGGTGTACGGTTTCAGTTCCTCACTGACAACCACACTGGGCCAGCCCTGTAGCAGGTACATCTTAACTTTGGACAGCACTGGGTCTCTCTCTGTCCACTGCTTGACTTGGGCTGCCTTTACAGGTGTCTGTGACAACTGTTCCAATGAAAACACAGTCTCTGGCGGCACAAAGGTAGAGGCAGGCATCTCCAGCAATGGCAGGCGACTCAATGCATCAGCATTTGCGTTGTCCCTCCCTGCTCTGTACTGAATGGTGTACTGGTAGGCTGACAAGATGAGTGCCCACCGTTGGATTCTTGCTGACGCTAGCGGAGGAATACAGCGCGTCTCACTGAAAAGGCTCATCAGTGGTTTATGGTCGGTGTAGATCTTGAACACACGGCCATATATATACTGATGAAAACGCTTTACTGCAAAAACCACAGCTAGCCCCTCTTTGTCTAACTGTGAGTAACCTTTCTCTGCAGCCGTCAGCGTCCTTGAGGCAAATCCCACTGGTCTCTCGGATCCATCTTCCATGACATGGGAGAGGACTGCCCCCACACCATAGGGGGAGGCATCACATGAGAGCACAATCTCTTTTTCTGGATCATAGTGCACCAGCAGCTTTGCTGAATGTAGGAGTTCTTTCACTTCTTTAAATGCTTTCTCCTGCTCCGCGCACCACTGCCACTTTGTCTCATTGTGCAGCAGCTTGTACAATGGAGATAACACTTTTGAGAGATCCTGCAGGAATTTCCCGTAGTAATTAACCATACCCGGAATGAGCGGAGTTCTGTGACGTTCTTAGGGCTTGGAGCTTCCTTAATAGCCCGCACTTTGTCCTCCAATGGATGGAGCCCCTCTGCAGTGATCATATGCCCAGATAAGTCACTTTTTCTGCCATGAACACACACTTCTCACGTTTCAGGCGTAGCCCTGCCTCTGAGAGTCTCTTTAGCACCTGCTCTAGGTTTTCAAGGTGCCTAGCCTCAGTCGGCCCTGTGATTAGTATATCATCCAAGTACACAGCTACCTGTGGAATGCCTTGCAAAAGTGTGTCCATTGTCCTTTGGAAAATGGCAGGGCTGGACGCCACTCCGAACACTAGTCGGTTGTACTTGAATAATCCTTTGTGTGTATTTACAGTGACATATTGTTTCGAATCCTCATCTAAAAGTAACTGCTGGTAAGCGTGGCTCATATCAAGCTTCGTGAACAGCTTACCTCCCGCCAGCGTCGCAAACAGGTCATCCACCCGTGGCAACGGATACTCTTCTAGCTTTGAGACCTGGTTCACGGTCAACTTGTAGTCTCTACAAATCCGTGCGGTTCCATCTGGCTTCAGAACAGGCACGATGGGTGCTGCCCACCTTGAAAACTGAACAGGTTCCACGATGCCCAGCTCCTGCAACCGCTGCAGCTCTTCCTCCACTTTGCTCTTCATGGCATAGGGCACCACTCTGGGCTTGAAGAAACGTGGCACTGCCTCAGGGTCAACATGGAGCTTCACAGTCATGCCCTTAAGTGTGCCTAGTTCTTCCCTGAACACATCACTGTAGCGCTGCAGAATGTCTTCTGTAGTGTTTGCATACTTGATATCATGCCAATTCAGCTTAATTTTACGAAGCCAGTCACGACCCAATAAACTAGGGCCCCCACCCTTGGCTATTACAAATCTGCCTTGAGCCCTCTGACCTGCAGCTGAAATGTTTGCATTTAACACCCCCAGATGAGGTATAGCCTGACCTGTATATGTCCTAAGTCTGAGGGTTGATGGCTTAACAGGAGGTGGCTTGTGTCCCCATGTCTTCCTGTAGGTCTCCTCACTGATGACCGATGCTGTAGCCCCCGAATCAATTTCAAACTTTATGTCCTTTCCTTCCACAGTCAGGGTGGCATAGTAGGGCATAGGTGGTTCTTCGTTGGTATCCACAGCAAACATGTTGAACGCACAGGCTGCATCTCCTTCATCTTCATCAAGGTAATGTGTGGGTGCTGGATTTTTCTGGCCTCTCCATTTTTCATTTTTAGGCTTATTTTTAGCACTCCTGCACTTTTTCGATAGGTGCCCCTTGTTATTACAGGTATGGCAAACAGCTTCTAGAAATGTGCAATTATTTGCGTAGTGTGCACCTCCACACCTAAAACATTCAACACTCCTTGCTGATTTTACAGCCTCTCTATGTACATGGTGCACAGCCACAGATTGAGATCCTAGCTGACCCTTTTGAATGTCCTTTGCATGATTTGCCGCCATCTCCATTCCTTGAGAAGTTTCAAGTGCCTTTTTGAAAGTCAATGGTGGAGTTTCCCCCAGCAAACGGCGCTGAATGGCGTCATTATTAATGCCGCACACTAATCTGTCGCGGAGCATGTCATCTAAGACTGCCCCAAACTCACAGTGTTCTGAAAACTGCCTTAATTCTGCAACCGCATTTTTCAAGGTGCGAGCATGCACACAATGCCAGTCTAATCAGCACATGTCACCACCAGCCCCATTGCATCCATGGGAGTGGCCAGACCACCCCTGGTCTAGACTACATCTGGACTCGTGGCTCTCCTTCCGCCACCAGCACTCCGTTTATCTCGTCTACACGCTCCTCTTCACCGTTTTCACTCATGAAGATAGCCGCTTAGCCCTCTTGCTAGTTTGCACACTGTTTTTTTTAGCTAACGCTAACAAACAAAACGAAATGTAAAGAAAAACTCTTCCAGTTTACCTCGTCGCAAAAATATGTAGTAACTTGAGCAATGATACGGACCACAAAAGAGTGCAGTATAGACTTGTTTGTTTTATATCGAAAAGCTGGTAGCATGTACAGAGTTCACTTGTCAATACGGAAGCACCAGAAGTGCAATACTGGTGGTCTTTTATACTAGAGCTCCCCTAGTGGTGTAACACAAAACAGATATCATATACATTACAACACTTGTAGTCAAACATTCATCCGACATTGTGTGCCTATATTCGGAATGGAGATGGAGTGTGTGTGGGGGTAAGGACCAGTGCTTTTAGTCATACACATATCCGACATTGTGTGCCTATATTCGGATTGGAGATGGAGTGTGTGTCGGGGTCAGGACCAGTGCTTTTAGTCATACACACATCCGACATTGTGTGCCTATATTCGGAATGGAGATGGAGTGTGAGGGGGTCAGGACCAGTGCTAATTGTCATACACTTATCCGACATTGAGTGCCTATTTCGGATGGGAGATGGAGTGTGTGTGGGAGTCAGGACCAGTGCTTTTAGTCAAACATATATCCGACATTGTGTGCCTATATATCGGATTGGAGATGGAGTGTGTGGGGGTCAGGACCAGTGCTCATAGTCATACACTTATCCGACATTGAGTGCCTATTTTTGGATGGGAGATGGAGTGTGTGGGGGTCAAGACCAGTTCTCATAGTCATACACTTATCCGACATTGAGTGCTTATTTCGGATGGGAGATGGAGTGTGTGTGGGAGTCAGGACCAGTGCTTTTAGTCAAACATACATCCGACATTGTGTGCCTACATTCGGATTGGAGATGGAGTGTGTGGGGGTCAGGACCAGTTCTCATAGTCATACACTTATCCAATATTGTGTGCCTATATTCGGATTGGAGATGGAGTTTGTGTGGCTGTCAGGACCAGTGCTTTTAGTCAAATATTCATCCGACATGGTGTGCCTATATTCGGATTGGAGATGGAGTGTGTGTGGGGTCGGGACCAGTGCTCATAGTCATACACTCATCAGACATTGTGTGCCAATATTCGGATTGGAGATGGAGTGTGTGTGGGGGTCAGGACCAGTGCTTTTAGTCATACACACATCCGACATTGAGTGCCTATTTTCGGATTGGAGATGGAGTTTGTGTGGGGGTGAGGACCAGTGCTTGTAGTCAAACATTCATCCGACATTGTGTGCCTATATTCGGATTGGAGATGGAGTATGTGGGGGTGAGGACCAGTGCTTTTAGTCATACACACATCCAACATTGAGTGCCTATATTCAGATTGGAGATGGACTGTGTGGGGGTCAGGACCAGTGCTCATAGTCATACACTTTTCCGACATTGTGTGCCTATATTTGGATTGGAGATGGAGTGTGTGTGGGGGTGAGGACCAGTGCTTTTAGTCAAACATTCATCCGACATTGTGTGCCTATATTCGGATTGGAGATTGAGTGTGTGTGGGGGTGAGGACCAGTGCTTGTAGTCAAACATTCATCCGACATTGTGTGCCTTTATTCGGATTGGAGATTGAGTGTGTGTGGGGGTGAGGACCAGTGCTTGTAGTCAAACATTCATCCGACATTGTGTGCCTTTATTCGGATTGGAGATGGAGTGTGTGTGGGGGTCAGGACCAGTGCTTTTAGTCATACACACATCCGAAATTGAGTGCCTATTTTCGGATTGGAGATGGAGTGTGTGGGGGTCAGGGCCAGTGCTCATAGTCATACACTTATCCAACATTGTGTGCCTATATTCGGAATGGAGATGGAGTGTGTGTGGGAGTCAGGACCAGTGCTTTTAGTCAAACATTCATCCGACATTTTGTGCCTATATTCGGATTGGAGATGGAGTGTGTGTGGTGGTCAGGACCAGTGCTTTTAGTCATACACACATCCGACATTGTGTGCCTATATTCGGAATGGAGATGGAGTGTGTGGGTGTCAGGACCAGTGCTCATTGTCATACACTTATCCGACATTGAGTGCCTATTTTGGATGGGAGATGGAGTGTGTGTGGGAGTCAGGACCAGTGCTTTTAGTCAAACATACATCCGACATTGTGTGCCTACATTCGGATTGGAGATGGAGTGTGTGGGGGTCAGGACCAGTGCTCATAGTCATTCACTTATCCGACATTGAGTGCCTATTTTCGGATTGAAGATGGAGTGTGTGGGGTCAGGACCAGTTCTCATAGTCATACACTTATCCAACATTGTGTGCCTATATTCGGATTGGAGATGGAGTGTGTGTGGGGGTGAGGACCAGTGCTTTAATAAAACATTCATCCGACATTGTGTTTCTATATTCGGATTGGAGATGGAGTGTGTGGGGGTCAAGACCAGTTCTCATAGTCATACACTTATCCGATATTGTGTACCTATATTCGGATTGGAGATGGAGTGTGTGTGGGGGTCAGGACCAGTGCTTTTAGTCAAACATTCATCTGACATTGTGTGCCTATATTCGGATTGGAGATGGAGTGTGTGTGGGGTCGGGACCAGTGCTCATAGTCAAACATTCATCCGACATTGAGTGCCTATTTTCAGATTGGAGATGGAGTGTGTGTGGGGGTGAGGACCAGTGCTTTAATAAAACATTCATCCGACATTGTGTGCCTATATTCGGATTGGAGCTGGAGTGTGTGTGGGGGTCAGGACCAGTGCTTTTTGTCAAACATTCATCCGACATTGAGTGCCTATTTTCAGATTGGAGATGGAGTGTGTGGGGGTCAACACCAGTTCTCATAGTCATACACTTTTATTATATTGTGTGCCTATATTCGGATTGGAGATGGAGTGTGTGTGGGGGTCAGGACCAGTGCTTTTAGTCAAACATTCATCCGACATTGTGTGCCTATATTCGGATTGGAGATGGAGTGTGTGTGGGGTCGGGACCAGTGCTCATAGTAAAACATTCATCCGACATTGTGTGGCTATATTCGGATTGGAGATGGAATGTGTGTGGGGGTGAGGACCAGTGCTTTTAGTCAAACATTCATCCGACATTGTGTGCCTATATTCGGATTGGAGATGGACTGTGTGGGGGTCAGGACCAGTGCTCATAGTCATACACTTTTCCGACATTGTGTGCCTATTTTTGGATTGGAGATGGAGTGTGTGTGGGGGTGAGGACCAGTGCTTTTAGTCAAACATTCATCCGACATAGTGTGCCTATATTCGGATTGGAGATTGAGTGTGTGTGGGGGTGAGGACCAGTGCTTGTAGTCAAACATTCATCCGACATTGTGTGCCTTTATTCGGATTGGTGATGGAGTGTGTGTGGGGGTCAGGACCAGTGCT